>JASPKZ010007830.1:455000-660000 GCA_030220185.1 Diploptera punctata
CTAGAATGGATAGAATACGAAATAAAGAAATAAGGGAAATTATGGGTGTACAAGAGGAGCCGGACATCATAGACATCATAGAAAAGAAAAGATTGCAGTGGTATGGTCATGTCAAACGAATGCCAGAGCAAAGATTGCCAAAAATTGTTATGGAATGGATCCCAATGGAAAGGAGAAAGAGAGGAAGACCGAAGAAAACTTGGATAGAAGGCGTACAAGCAGCTATGGATATCAGAGGAATGGAGGAAGATCAATGGATGGATAGAGAGGAATGGCATTTGGTTTCCGGAAGGCGGCGGCAGCTGCCATGATACCGGATGAATAATAATAATAATAATAATAATAATAATAATAATAATAATAATAATAATAATAATAATAATAATGTTTTATCAGTGCCTTTATTACATTTTGGTAATCTTTCCTGGCATTGGCGGAATTGCAACCCAGTTCTAAAGATGGGTCGCCTGGAAGAGCGTCGTGAAATAAAAATACTAACCTAACACAACGTACATAAGCTCGTCGTGGAATATGAGATGTTGATATTTCAAATAAATGAAAATTCCAAATTGTAAGAGGCCCTACATCTACGTTTATAATCGGGTAGAGCAAGTTACTTTAGACACATTTATTTGCGCACAGATGTCATCAATGATTTGCGGTCAACATACCGACCCAATGAGACATCTAGCAGGCAACTAAGGTGTTAGGAGCAAGGGTGCTGGGTGTATGAATGATATATGAAAAGAACAAGTATTTAAATAATGATACCAAAACAAGAGCAGATACTGTTAAAACAAAACAAACTTTAGAAACAAATGAAATGAATATTCTGAGGAAGATTGTGCGTAAATCAAGGAAAGAGCAAATTAGAAATGAAGAAATAAGAAGACAGCTGAATATTCAGGCAATAGGTGAACGAGTTTAAAAAAGAAGGTTTGAATGGATTCAACATAAGGATATATGTATGCATAGCAAGCGATAAGTTACCAGAGAGTTGGAGAAAGACTCCTGCAAGACCAAAAAAGAGATGGAAGGACTCTTAATTCTGGATGGAACAGGTCATGGACCTAAAACATAGAGAAGGAGAAGGTAAGCGTGCTGCTTTCGATGTGAATTTCCTTATTAATTCTGTTTAAATCGACACCACTCCTGGATCTAAACAAACTAGACATCTAGGACTCAAATTATAAATGTATTAATTAGATCCAACCCAGAGCTAAGCAAACCGCACACTGATTTACGAAAGCAATTACATTAATTATTTTAATAATGTCCACCGCTGTGATCTCGAGGTAGTTACGCAGCGGGCCCGGGTTCGATTCCCGGTCGGGACAGGCTCCTGGGTGAGGTTATTTTCGGGGTTTTTCCTCACCTGTAAGACAAATGTCAGGAAGCCTCAGGAGGTCCTTGGGGTAGTAGGAGGTTAAGGCTCCCACTTTTTCTTGACAATCGGCACTTGATGCCAGCCGGGTTGTCAGCCCTGCGTGACGGCCGCCTTTACCCCAGAACAAGCATCTGGTACTCATTTCAGATAGAGGCTGAGTCGACCCCAGGGCCATAGTGCCGGCAGAAGGTTTGGGTCAGTTTAAAAATCCTGACCCCCACCGGGACTCGAACCCTCGACCTACCGGCTTGTAGCGCAGTGCCTTAACCACTACGCTACGGCGTGCCTCTAATTTCCTAGTAGAGCTGCAAAGAATAGCATGGAAATGCTATGATTGCACTGAAAACCTGCCCTCAGGCAGAATTACTATGCATGGATGGGTTTTAATCACTTAATTAAATTGATTATTTGAATATTTTAAATTAGTACATTACGATGCGAGGTTGGGAAGTGGTTTTTACAGAAGTGAAGAAAATTTTAAAAACCGAGCGACAGCAAGGTTTTTAATTTTCGAGAATCTGTAAAACACTTCACAGATGTGTGTTTTTTGCGCGATGGTCTTTTCAAAATAATAACTAATAGTAAAACAACAACATCTTTGATGGAAATATTTGCGTTCATTATAGACAACTGACTAACGTTAGCAGTATGGGCAATGTCTGTTAGTTGAGTGTACATCAATCAGTCATAAAATAGCAACAATTACGTATAAAGTTCAGTTCATTTAAAATGCAGTGATTTATTTCGTATAATGTATATTGACACTGCCTTTTGGATATACATTTGTATATACATTGTTCGTAGTATACATAAAGGGGAGTGGTTTTACTTCCCGCACGAGGTTTGTAATATGTAATAATACATTGTAGTTATTTAGGTTTTATATGGGTGCGAAATATGGACTCTTACTTTAAGGGAGGAAAGGAGATTACGAGTATTTGAGAATAAAGTTCTTAGGAAAATTTTTGGACCAAAGAGAGATGAACAGACAGGTGAATGGAGAAGACTACATAACAATGAACTACATGGCCTTTATAGGAAGCCAGATATAATAGGAACAGTTAAGTCTCGTAGACTGCGATGGGCAGGACATGTTGCACGTATGGGGAATGAAAGACTTGGATGGAAACTTCTTGTAGGAAAGCCAGAGGGAAAACGCCCAGTTGGTAGACCAAGAATGAGGTGGGAGAATAACATTAACTATGATTTGAGGGAAGTAGATTATACAGGGAATGATTGGAAAGCATTAGCTCAGGATAGGGATGTATGGAGAGTTTATGTCCGCGCGGCCATGAACCTACGAGTTCGATAGTGCCAGTGAGTAAGTAAGTAAGTTATTTAGGTTGGCAACCCCGAAATGTAGGTAGATGAACTTTCAATAATGGTCACCATTGCTGTAAGTACGGCAAAATGCACTATCGCGCAAAAATGTAATAACCTATTTTGATTTATATTATTATTTCCTAATGTATTTAATTACCTTCTTCAGTTTGGTATTAATCTATAATATATTGTCTTGTTTATTTTATTTCTCTATTGTATTATTTTAATGTTTTAAGTGCCATAATTTATTTTATGTATTGAAACTGGCTGAATTCAAATACCTAGGAACAATAATCACAAATAGGAATGAGATGCACAAAGAAATTAAACATAGGCTCAATTCTGGAAATGCGTGCTATTATGCATTGCAGAGACTCTTGATGTCCCAACTCCTTTCAAAAAACGTTAAACTGAAAATATATAAAACTATTATTCTACCAGTTATATTATATGGGTGCGAAACATGGACTCTTACTTTAAGAGAGGAAAGGAGATTATAAGTATTTGAGAATAAAGTACGTAAAAATTTTTGGACCAAAAAGAGATGAACAGACAGGTGAATGGAGAAGACTACAAACAATGAACTACATGGTCTTTATAGGAAGCCAGATATAATAAGAACAGTTAAGTCTCGTAGACTGCGATGGGCAGGACATGTTGCACGTATGGGGAATGAAAGACGTGCATGGAAGCTTCTTGTAGGAAAGCCAGAGGGAAAACGCCCAGTTGGTAGGCCAAGAATGAGGTGGGAGAACAACATTAACTATGATTTGAGGGAAGTAGATTATACAGGGAATGATTGGAAAGCATTAGCTCAGGATAGGGATGTATGGAGAGCTTATGTCCGCGCGGCCATGAACCTTCGGGTTCGATAGTGCCAGTGAGTAAGTAAGTAAGTAAGCATAGAAACACATTTACTTTTTTAGGCGTAGCAGCACACGCCGGGGTATTAGCTAGTTATGCAATAAAATAAATTAAAATATCTTAAAAAATGGATCTTTTCATTTAAGTTTCTAATGTATCGTGTGTATAATGCAAGAGGTAACAGCACTAGTTGGTTTAGATTAATAATGAAACACATGTCTTTATATGTACGTAATGTTATAGAAGTTAGTACTGTCAGAATAAGACGCTACATAGTGAATCTAGTTTTTGATCAGGTTGTAGTCTCAAGAGTGTATTGAGTGGCACATTTCCTTTGCACATGAAAGGTTGGTTACCGTAGGTCGGTTTTTGGTACATGATCTTTCAACCTTGAATTTGGTTTCCAATATGTCTGCTTTCTCCTGTCTGGATCCCTTCATTTGTCTTCTCATACCCCCAGCACCCTCCTTTGCCAAATGCCAACTCAAGCGAAAATAACGTCTATTCACTGCATTATAAGCGATATTTGGTATCGATACTGAATTATGTATTGAGTATCTTATATTATAAGTTATAAGAAGTGGCATCGATGGACATGTGGCGCGAATGAGAAATAAAAGAGAGGTATGGAGAGTGTTTATACCAAAACCAGAGGAAAAGCGGCTGGTAGGTAGAGCTAGAATGAGGCGTAACATTAACAATGATTGAAATTAGAAATGTATTCTACTGTATAAGATATACTGATTTAATTTATTTAAAATTGTTTTTGCGCGATAATGCATTTTGTCGTACTTACAGCAATGACGACCTTGATTGAAAGTTCAACTTCCTACATTTCGAGATTACCAACCTAAATAACTATACTGTAATAATACATTTACACCCACGTGCGGTAAATAAAATCGCTGCCCTTTATGTATACTATAAAATTGTATATACAAAAAAATATCCAAAAGGCAGTGTTAATATACATTATACAATACAAATCACTGCATTTTAAATGAACTTAACTTTATTTGAAACAATATAAAACATTAAATAGATACTTGCGGCCATTTTATTAATAATTGTTCTCAAGGCCTCCTGTTTTTTCAACTTATAAACATTGCCCCCACTGTTAACCTTAGTTAATTGTTTATAATGAACGCAAATATGTCCAACAAATTATTTTACTATTATTTATTATTTTGAAAACACCATCACGCATTTTTGTGAAGTGTTTGCAGAATATTTTCCTCGATTCTGTAAAAACCACTTCCTAACCGCGCATCGTAATATCTTAATATATAAAAACTACGTGTCACGTTGTTTGTCCGCAATGGAATCCTAAACTACTGAACCGATTTTAATAAAATTTTGCACACTGTGTGCTGTTTGATCCAATTTGAGACCTACGGTTGTTTATAACTAAATTTATAGTCGCATTATTTTTATTGCAAATTATTTGTTTATTATTTAACAAAGAGTTATAATTATCTGTGAGTTCCATACGATTCTAACAGATGACGGTGTAAGGTAATTGGTTTATTATTTAACAAAGAGAGATCCAGGTGGCTGTGCTTTTTGTTGCAACCGCGAATTTCAATTGAATTACAAATATTGATTATTTCATAATTTAAGTGTGTTTGTTTATTTTATTTTCAATATATTGATAATAATATTAATTTCGTGTGTAAGTATTAGTTTTAAGTAATCTGGCTGAAAGACAGCAACTTAATTTAAATTTAACTGGACCGAGAACGGACATTGAACAATATGGCGAATCAGTTCTAGAGACCATGAATGATAAGATATCAAGTGAATTTCCGCAAATTGGTATAGGCCTATGTGACATAAATCTTACATTTAAGAAGAATGTGAATTTAAAAACATATGAAGGTCCTAAGGAATGGAATAACAGAACTGTAAGTAAGTTTATTAGTTATAATAATATGCCTAATATTACAGAAACAATCTCCATGCCTCAATTAAATGAAAAACAAGATGACTATAATATATCACAAGATGATATTACTATACAGAGACTTCTTGACGATGATGAGAATCCAAACTGCCAACAAGTTCGTAAAAAAAAACGAAAGTATAATGAAATCAGCAAGCCTCCTCAAAATATTCCATCAATAATAGTATATAATCCTTATGATACACGTATGGATGATACTGAGAATGCAGACAACATAAATTCATCTCAATCAACAAAACCATACGGAAAAATTAACGTAAAAATAGTTAAAGGCGATACGAAGTTCGCCGGGCCAACTAGAAGTATTATAAAACATTAGAAAAACAAATGAGTAGAAATTACTTTAGTTTTTGTAAAATTACACAATAATGTACAAGAATAACTTACACTTTCTATGATTTTGTTTTCATTGCGTTCGAAACATTTAAATAATTGGCACGAAAATTGTTCCGAAAATTTAAGGTTTAAATTATATAGGGATTGTTTGAAAAACATTAGCTCAGGATGGGGAAGTGTAGAGAGTTTAATTCCGCAGGCCCATGAATTTGTGGGTTCGATTACCGTTATGTCAATAAGTTAGTGCATTGATCGACATTATAATAACATATATTTTTCTTTGATACATTTGAAAATCAGTCGGGGTGGTCTAGTGGTTATTTTCCTTGTCTCTAGTCTCGACGGTTACTGGTTCAAACCTGGTCGTGGTCGATGGATTTTTACGGTGGAAAATCCAAGGAACAAGTCGTGCGGAAGGGAGCCTTGGGTCGTGAGTCTAACGATTTTCAGGCTCGTAAAAGAACCGCAAGCTTGAATAACAATATGTGTGCAAAATTTAACATCCAAGTAATACCTTAGTTATCTACTAGATGTCTTGAGACGATGTGCTAACCACATGTCACATGTAAATAAATAAGCGTAACTAAAAATTAGCTTTGTTAAGAAATTCTCGCAAGGAATCACCCGTCTCCCCACGTGAGAAGTATGCAGTATATTGGCCTGTTTAAAATTAACACTTGTAGAAAGGAAAACGCACACACTATTGAGTAACACTAAGAAATTCGGACTGGAAGTAAATATCAGTAAAACTAAATATATGGTAACACATAGAAATTCAGTATATAATGGAAATGGACAGCTAATGACAAATGAGGGAAATTTTGAGGAAGTGGCTGAATTCAAATACCTAGGAACAATAATCACAAATAGGAATGAGATTCACAAAGAAATTAAACATAGGCTCAATTCTGGAAATGCATGCTATTATGCATTGCAGAGACTTTTGATGTCCCAACTCCTTTCGAAAAACGTTAAGCTGAAAATATATAAAACTATTATTCTACCAGTTATATTATATGGGTGCAAAACATGGACTCTTACTTTATGGGATGAAAGGAGATTACGAGTATTTGAGAATAAAGTTCTTAGGAAAATTTTTGGACCAAGGAGAGATGAACAGACAGGTGAATGGAGAAGACTGCATAACAATAAACTATATGGTCTTTATAGGAAGCCAGATATAATAAGAGCAGTTAAGTCTCGTAGACTGCGATGGGCAGGACATGTTGCACGTATGGGGAATGAAAGACGTGCATGGAAGCTTCTTGTAGGAAAGCCAGAAGGAAAACGCCCAGTTGGTAGACCAAGAATGAGGTGGGAGAACAACATTAACTATGATTTGAGGGAAGTAGATTATACAGGGAATGATTGGCAAGCATTAGCTCAGGATAGGGATGTATGGAGAGCTTATGTCCGTGCGGCCATGAACCTACGGGTTCGATAGTGCCAGTGAGTAAGTAAGTAAGAAAGGAAAACAAAAATTAATGTAATTTATATAAAACAGTGGTATTGTATGGCAGTGAAAGTTGGGCTGAAGTCTCTTGAGACCAAAATAATCAAGTTAATATGTAACGCTATAGTTGAACAGTGAGAATGGCGTCTAAAATACAACACAAATAAGTCTCTTTATATTGCAACATTAAATGAAGTTTCAATATTGCGATGGGCAGAACATCTGCAAAGATTGGATGGACATAAACATCCTAGAAAAGTTATGGAGAATACCGTACATCTCAAGGTAAAAGGAGTGTAGATCGACCAAGACTGCGATTTTTGGATGGAGTTGAGGAGGGCATAAGAAAGTTAAGAATTAAAGGATGGCGGATAATTAGCATATACTCATATAAAAAAACTTAGAAGATGTTTCTAAGGGAAATCCAAAGTGGATTGCTGTGATGATTGTACTGATATTTCAAGTATCAAATCGTATCGCTTTTATAAAAGAAGCTTCAACGATAGAATTCAATGTGTTGTGTTATGAGCAGCCATATTATTTAAATAACAGTTTCCGATACACTTTCTCTTAAGAGCTCCTATCATTAGACTGGCAATTGAAAACTGTGCATTAAAATTATGCTCAGGGTATTCTCATATCAGATTTGATGTTCAACAATATCTACAAGAGAGTGTATTTAAAAAAAACGTTAAACTGAAAGTATATGAAATTGTTATTCTCCCAGTTATATTATATGGATGCGAAACGTGGACTCTTACTTTAAGGGAGGAAAGGAGATTACGAGTATTTGAGAATAAAGTTCTTGGGAAAATTTTTGGACCAAACAGAGATGCAGACAGGTGAATGGAGAAAACTGCATAACAGTGAGCTACATGGTCTTTATAGGAAATCAAGATATAATAAGAACAGTTAAATCTCGTAGACTGCGATGAGCAGGACGTGGCATGAATGGGGAATGAAAGAGGTACATAGATTCTTCTTGTAGGATAACCAGAGAAAACGCCCAGTTGGTAGACAAATAATGATGTGGGAGAAATCACTATCAAATGATTTGAGGGAAGTAGATTATGCAGGGGATGATTGGAAAACATTGGTCCATGATAGGGATATACAGAGAGATTATTTCCGCGCGGCCATGAACCTACGGGTTCGATAGTTCCAGTGAGTTTGTTATTTATAAAGTTTGAGAAACCACAAGCAGCGTTTTTCGCAGCACAGAAGGACGAAATCAATTGAGGTTACTAAATTTTTAAAAACCTAACAGTTATAATAGACTATAAACCTATCAGAGCCGGATTTCCATGTAATATATTTTTTTTTCGGTATATATCAGTGTGAGAATTTAAAACCTTAACAAATCAGGTTTCTCTACCGTTTTATTTCATATTCATGTTTAATATTCTTACATATTCCTGTCAATACTACATATTTTATCACATTATTCTCAAATTCTTGATTAAACACCCGCGTTCATCTGCTTAAATATTCATCACCGACTTACTGTACCGCCCAGAAATTGTTTTCATTATATATAAAAAATGGGGACTTCTTTAAATATAGAGAAAACTAGATATCTGTGTATAGGAGAAGGAAGGGAAAATATAAATTTCAACAATGGAGAAGAACTAAAACCTAGTATTGAAGGCACATATTTAGGAACAAAATTAGACCATTCGGGCGATAACACAGTGGAAATTAAAAATAAAATCGCACAAACAAAACAAGCAAAAATGGAACATTAAAATATATCAAAGCATGTTCAGATCGTTTTTACATATGGTGCTGAAGTTTGGCAAATTCCTACCAGGGAAATTAAAATAATTTTAAGAACAGAAATGCATGTTTTAAGGTCAGCTGGAAAATCTAGAATGGATAGAATATGAAATAAAGAAATAAGGGAAATGATGGGTGTACAAGAGGAGCGGGATATCATAGACATTATAGAAAAGAAAAGATTGCAGTGGTATGACCATATCAGAAGAATGCCAGAGCAAAGATTGCCTAAAATTATCATGGAATGGATCCCAGTGAAAAGGAGGAAGAGAGGAAGACCGAAGAAAACTTGGATAGAAGGGATACAAGCGGCTATGAATATCAGAGGAATGGAGGAAGATCAATGGATGGACAGAGATGAATGCTGTTTGGTTTCCGGAAGACGGCGGCAGCTGTCATGATACCAGATCATCATATCACATAATATATTTTATCACCATATAATGATAAAAAAAACATAATTTCTGCTCATCGACAAAAAACTATTCCTGAAGATATCGAACAAAAAATTGTGGCTTACTGTGTTTGGTGCCATGATAGACTTTGGGATTGTATGTAATCCGATGGAACAAAACCTCGTATGTATTCAATTTGTGTAATATAAATGTTTTCGCCTTTTTAGTTATAGAAAACCATTTTAAAAACTTGTGATCGCTTCGGAAAATGATGGAATTCATGTTTCCGCCATCATCTTCCAAACAAGTTTATGGCCTGTTACGGTTTCAGTGAACCATTCTCGGTCCATCTTTTTCTAGAACGCCCCAAAGATCTCTTTCCTTAAAAACGGTATTGAATAAATAAATAAATAGAGAATTTTTAAGGTCTCTTTCTAAGTTTGATATTTCATATTTATTATATATTTTGAGCATTTTATTAAATATTTACGTACACATTTCGTAGCCTAATCTAATATATTATAAAAATGAATGTTTCTTTCTTTCTTTGTTCGCACTTTATGCGCGGCCATACCGTTGATCCGATTGCGATGGGGC
The DNA here is from genome assembly GCA_030220185.1 of Diploptera punctata. Taxonomy (NCBI): domain Eukaryota; kingdom Metazoa; phylum Arthropoda; class Insecta; order Blattodea; family Blaberidae; genus Diploptera; species Diploptera punctata. Next base: position 465,095 of record JASPKZ010007830.1, read on the forward strand.
TTTTTGCAAAATGTTCAGGAGATGCCCGGGATGAACAAAGGCTATAAGAGAGTTGTGATACTCAACTCCTACACTCTTAAAAATCGACCTTCGTAGTGGAAAACGTGAAAAAAGTAGTTTTTTTGGACGTTTAAGTGGCTTACGCTGCCTAAACCATAACAAATACACAAAATTAATGTACACAAAATTGAATATCTCAAAAGGCTCTACAAAAAAGTCAGCGAGATAATATGTTTATCTCTTACGGATAACTCACAATAACCATTTTTGTCTTTCATTGACAAGAAGATCGAGACAAGTACGTAGATTCCTGTGCAAGCATAAAAGCCCATGGCGGGTATTCTTTTACGGATAACTCACAATAACGAATTTTGTCTTTTAGCTCATTTATATCAAGATCGAGATAAGTAGATTCCCGGGGAACATCGGGTAATCAGTACGGGGAATCTTGAAATAATTACGATATACATTTATTATTTTTTTCATTTTACTTATTCAACTAATCATAAGAAGTGCATTAATTTTTGTCTTTCAGCTCATTTATGCCAAGAAGATCGGGATGAGTAGATTCCCAAATAACCCCGGGTAAACAGCACGGGGCATCTAAAAAATAATTACGATATAAATTTTTCATTTAGTTATTTAACTAAACATAAAACACATTAATTTTCGTATTTCAACTCATTTATGTCAAGAAGATCGAGATGAGTAGATTCCTGGGCAACACCTGATAATCAGTACTGGGAATCTTAAAAAGAATTACGATATACATTTATAATTATTTTTCCTTCTACTTATTCAACTAAACATAAACGCACATTAGATTTCATTTATTTAGCCGGGTATTAGCTAGTCTAATATATAAAACTGAATGTTTGTTCGTACTTTATACGCGGCCATACCGTTTATCCGATTGCGATGGGGCTTTTTGCAGAATGATCCAAGAGATTCTTGGGATGAACATAGGCTATAAGATAGTTGTCATACTTAACCCCTTTGCCCATTAAAATCACCCTTTGTAGTGAAAAACGTGAAATAAAGTTCCTATTTTGACGCTTAAATGGCTTACGCTGCCTAAACCATAATAAACACACTAAATTAATGTACACAAAATTGAATATCTCAAAAAAAAAACTCTACAAAAAAGTCCGTGACAGCATATGTTTATCTTTTACGGATACTCACAATAACCGTTTTTGTCTTTCATTGATGCCTAGTACATCTCGATACGTAGATTCCCGGGCAACGCCGGGTAATCAGCACGTTGTATCTAATAATAATTACGATATAGGTTTACTTATAGTGATTGTTTGAATATTAAATTTTGGAAGATGACATTTTATATACTATTTCGATTATATTAAAGGTAATTTGGAAATAGAATTAATTAGTTTATTGTTGTTTTAGCTGCTACGACGAAGAGAGCGAATTTATAATAATGTTTCCTTTTACTCTTTCAACTAAACGTAAAAACACTATCATTTATTTCGGCGTAGCAGCGCATGCCGGTTATTACATACAAATCGGGCCTCTAGCTATCGTTTAATTAACTGGATTTGTGGCTGTCGCTAAATGTAAATTAATGGTTTTATAGATATCCGTAAGTTGAGTGCTGTATTGACAAGTTCCTCCACTGGTCCGATATTCAGTTCCCATCCTAATGTTATCCTCCTATGAACGATCCATCCTATTCGGAGACCTTACTGAATGTTTCTTTACTTATGTTTTTAGATGTTTAAATTATTATTCCTCTATGTTATCTCTACCTTGTGGTGGAGTGGGTTGCGAGCTTAAATTTATCCCGATAGGTATGCCGGCGGTAGCATTGCTGCCGATTGGGTTATCCATGCCGGACTGGTCGAAGATGATAAGCCAGACGAAAAAAGTACCTTGGTCCAAAGAGTGACGATCTTTCACCGTAAAAATACAACCGTCAAGAAATGCGAACATAGGTTCCACTGGGGTGAAAATTTCCGGAGGTCAAATAGTCTCCCATTTAGTTCTCCGGTCTGGGACTACTTCAGGGAACCCATGACAAAGGATTATATGAATGCGAAACATCGACTCTTACTTTGGCTGTACTTTCCTTTAGGTCCGGAAAATTTTCCAATTTTATATCTTATTCCACTAATGCACTAAACACTCTTAAACACTTTCAAAACATTTTGCAACACTTTTTAACACATTTTAAACATATTCCAATGTTCCAACGAGTTTTTTTCCATATTTATATATTTGCGTAAAACATGGTCGTGCTACATTTCTTACTTCCTGCTCTTTGTCTTTTTCCCTCCACTTCCTATGTTGTTCCAGCGTTGCCACCATCAACAACCCGAACTTGCTTTTTTAAATGTGATTCCACGTTCCCTGGATTTCACCTACGTTAGAGTAATTGATTTGTATTACAGTAATTGATTTAGGTTTGGTTAGCTTTTAGGTTCCTTGCTTTTTAAAAGTGATTTGATACGTAAAATAAATTATACATTTTTAGACAAGTTCTGGGAATTTTGTGTCAATGTTGGTCATACTGATTTCACATATATACACCGCCAACTGCTGGAGGCTGCATTTATCTACCTGGGATAATTGGAGCACTAGCGCATGCGCACTGCGATTCTATAGAACTTAGAAAAATTTTCTCCGGACCTAAAGGAAAGTATATCCCTTACTTTAAAGGAGGAAAGGAAATTACTAGTATTTGAGAATAAAGTTCTTAGGAAAATTTTTGGACCAAAGAGAGATGCTCAGACAGGTGAATGGAGAGTAAGAATGAACTACATGGTCTTTATAGGAAGCCAGATATAATAAGAACAGTTAAATATCATAGACTGCAATGGGCAGGACATGTGGCATGAATGGAGAATGAAAGACGTGCATGGAAGCTTCTTGTAGGAAGACCAGAGTAAAAACACCCAGTTGGTAGACCAAGAATGAGGTGGGAAAATAACTATGATATGAAGGAAGTAGATTATACAGGGTATGATTGGAAAAAATAAGCTAAGGATAGCGATGTATGGAGAGCTAATGTCCGCGCGGCCATGAACCTACCGGTTCGAGAGTGCCAGTGGGTGAATGTTATTATTATTATTATTATTATTATCATTATTATTATTATCATTATTATTATCATTATTATTATTATCGTTATTATCATTATTATTATTATTATTATTATTATTATTATTATTATTATTATATAAGTTAAAACTCTCAAAATACAGTACTTAGAGTCTTCTTGCACTTCAACAATTATTTGTTGCACAAAGTGAGATGCAACACTGCTTTACCATCTGTGGTAAAAGTCTCATCGACAATTAGGGTCTATCCACGACCATTTTTTTTCCAGATAACAATGAGGCAGTCGAAGCCATTTTCACCTATGCTCAGTGGTGTACAATCATATGATACTAGGTTCGAACTTAATAAACTGAAAATGGTCAGAGGAAATTAGAGTAGCCCACATTTAATTGTGTGAACATTACATTACAGAGACTCGATGTCCCAACTCCTTTCAAAAAACGTTAAACTGAAAATGTATAAAACTATTATTCTACCAGTTATATTATATGGGTGCGAAACATGGACTCTTACTTTAAGGGAGGAAAGGAGATTACAAGTATTTGAGAATAACGAACTTAGGAAAATTTTTGGACCAAAGAGAGATTGACAGACAGGTGAATGGAGAAGACTACTAAACAATGAACTACATGGTTTTTATAGAAAACCAGATATAATAAGAACAGTTAAGTCTCGTAGACTGCGATGGGCAGGACATGTTGCACGTATGGGGAATGAAAGACTTGCATGGAAGCTTCTTGTATGAAAACCAGAGGGAAAACGCCCAGTTGGTAGACCAAGAATGAGGTGAGAGAATAACATTAACTATGATTTGAGGGAAGTAGATTATACAGGGAATGATTGGAAAGCATTAGCTCAGGATAGAGATGTATGGAGAGCTTATGTCCGCGCGGCCAAGAACCTACGGGTTCGATAGTGCCAGTGAGTAAGTAAGTAAGAACATTACCTTTAACGTATCCAGACACTCCTCACTCCACTCAGAATATCAAAGTACTGGCAAATATTGTTTAAAAATCTTAAAGTATATTCAAATTTACTATTCACCCTCTCACTCACACACAATACTCATGGAGGTGGGGGAAATGAAGAGACAAATTCTTTTAAAGTTTTTAAAGTTATGACAAGTTTTCCTAGAAAATCTTAAACCTTAAGGAAGGTTGGCATTTTTTAAATTTTTCATATCATTTTTTTCCTAGAAGACCATAAATCTTTTGAGGGTTTGTATTGTGTTACAATGTGAGGTTGTCCCTGTCAGCAGGACAGGCTGCACAAAGTATAGCCATATGACTGCAACCTGTCAATTACCTCAGCCTCCAAACAGAGTTGACAACAAATCATTCCAAAATTTTACCTGATTCCTAGTACTGTATAATCCATACTTACTTACTCACTGGCCCTATCGAACCCCTAGGTTCATGGCCGCACGGACATAAGGTCTCCATACATCCCTATCCTGAGCTAATGCTTTCCAATCATCCCCTGTATAATCTACTTCCCTCAAATCATAGTTAATGTTGTTCTCCCACCTCATTCTTGGTCTACCAACTGGGCGTTTTCCCTCTGGCTTTCCTACAAGCAGTTTCCATGCACGTTTTTCATTCCCCATACGTGCAACATGTCCTGCCCATCGCAGTCTACGAGACTTAACTGTTCTTATTATATCTGGCTTCCTATAAAGACCATGTAGTTCATTGTTATGTAGTCTTCTCCATTCACCTGTCCGTTCATGGTCCAAAAATTTTCCTAAGAGCTTTATTCTCAAATACTCGTAATCTCCTTTTCTCCCTTAAAGTAAGAGTCCATGTTTCGCACCCGTATAATATAACTGGTAGAATAATAGTTTCATATATTTTCAGTTTAACGTTTTTTGAAAGGAGTTGGGACATCAAAAGTCTCTGCAATGCATAATAGCACGCATTTCCAGAATTGAGCCTATGTTTAATTTCTTTGTGCATCTCATTCCTATTTGTGATTATTGTTCCTAGGTATTTGAATTCAGCCACTTCCTCAAAATTTCCCTCATTTGTCATTAGCTGTCCATTTCCATTATATACTGAATTTCTACGTGTGACCATATATTTAGTTTTACTGATATTTACTTCCAGTCCTAATTTCTTAGTGTTACTCAATAGTGTGTGCGTGTTGGCCTTTAGTATCTCCTCGCTATCGGCCAGTAGTACCACATCATCAGCATAAACTAACAGCTTATTAATACCATTGAACATTTTCTAAACTTACATTTTAAGATTATTTTACATAAAAATATGCAATTTTCTAACAAATGTGTAGTATTGGTTAAAATATGTAAAAATATGTAATATCAAACTTGAGTACGAGGTTGAGATTTATGTGAATCGTCGACATTTTTGATTATATGAAAGACAAAATATGTAGTCACATAAGAATCCAGACTCTAGTCATAATTTTCATTTTTTTCTCTATGGCATAGATTTAATATTATTCGATTAAGTGCTAATAGTAATAGAGTTTCGCTTTTAAACAACAAGCCTAAAGTTGTTTTCTGCATTTACACTTTTGCCAGACAATAATCGATGTTGTTTTAGCTTATTTTGTCCATCACTGTGGCCTCGACGTAGACGTGCTGCCTTGTCACGCAGCGGGCTCGGGTTCGATTTCCGGTCGGGACAGGTTCCTGGGTGAGTTTTTGCGTATAAGACAAATATCAGGAAGCTTAGGGTCCTACGGTCCCCGAAAATCATCCGGCCATCATCACCATTCTTCAGCTGTGTGGAAAGCAACGGGAAGCTACCACGCATTTAATTCCCTAGTAAAGCTGCAAAGCATAGCATGAAAGACCTGCCCTCGGGCAGAATTACTATGGAATGGAATGAATAGCTTATTGGTATCAAATTTTATGGCAATTAATCAAATTACTTTTATCATAGAAAACCTACTGTTTTGTTCCAATCGTTTGTACATAATCAAGTACTCGGGCTTCGAGTATCTGCAGATATTCAATCTATCTATCTATCTATCTTCGGGTTTTTACAGCTGCTGCCGTCTTCCCGTGCCAAACCTCCAAAGCCTACGGTCTTGGGCATCTTCGATGCTTAGCCCTCTAGCTTGCATTACAGTCTTCATGTTTTCCTTCCATGTTAACCTTGGTCTTCCTCTTTTCTTCTTTCTGTTAGGATGCCATTCATATAGTTGCTTCGGCCATCGCTCATCTTCCATTCTTAAAACATGTCCTAACCACTTTAATTCCTTTTCCTCAATTCTTTCAATTATGCTTTCTTCTGCTTCCATTTTGTTTCTAATTTCCTTATTTGTGACACGTTCTAATTTAGACTTTCTGGCACTTCTTCGTAAATAATCCATTTCTAGAGCTATTAGTCTATTCTTGTAGTACTTATTGATTGTCCATACCTCACTTCCGTACATTGCAACAGATTCCACCAATGTTTTACCAATATATTTTTTTGTGTCTTTCCAAATATGCTTATCCCACCATATGGAATTTAATGATGATATTATTTTGCTACTCAATTCAATTCTATGTTTTATGTTCTCCTTCGATGTTATCCATAATCATTCCCAAATATTTAGTTTGTTTCACTTGCTTTATTTGGATTCCATCTTCCAATACTAAGTTTTCTCTTTCATTACTATTTATTGCCAGATATTCTGTTTTTTGTAAATTTACTGTGAGACCCCATGATTCATATGTGCTTTTCAACCTTTTTATCATGAATTCCATATTCAATGAAACATATAATTATTTATAGGCTTTCACAGCCGGCGTCTTGATCCCTGTTTGGTTCATCTTCCGGGCTAAATGACCATGGTCCTGTATTCTCGTAATTCCACGTTTCGACTACTGCTCCTGTAGACATCATCAAGAGATTCTGCGTGCTCTCTCTGAACTCCTCAGCAGCCGACTGTTGAGGAGTTAACAGAGAGCACGCAGAATCTTCTGATGATGCCTATCGCAGCAGTAGACGAAACGTCGAGTGACAAGAAAACCAGAGCACGATCATTTAGCTCGGAAGACGGGCCAAACAGTGGTTTAATTATTTTTTCATATGATACTTTCCTAGCCTCCACTGTCATCAGGAAGTAATGAAATAGCACACGTGATTTCTGCCTTAATTATTAGTAAAACATGATACAACTGTTTGTTCTACTTACGAAATATTAAGTTAGCTGCATTAAATCTCGCCTTGAAGGAATATGTGCGCAGCTTTTATCGATAACAACCAACGTAATGGTGATAATTAATATTTTTCATAAGTAATGCCACGAGTGATTTCCAAATTATCGATAAATTCACGACTCACGATGTGAGGAGTGAATTTATCATAAGTAATGCCACGAGTGATTTCCAAATTATCGATAAATTCACGACTCACGATGTGAGGAGTGAATTTATCATAAGTAATGCCACGAGTGATTTCCAAATTATCGATAAATTCACGACTCACGATGTGAGGAGTGAATTTATCATAAGTAATGCCACGAGTGATTTCCAAATTATCGATAAATTCACGACTCACGATGTGAGGAGTGAATTTATCATAAGTAATGCCACGAGTGATTTCCAAATTATCGATAAATTCACGACTCACGATGTGAGGAGTGAATTTATCATAAGTAATGCCACGAGTGATTTCCAAATTATCGATAAATTCACGACTCACGATGTGAGGAGTGAATTTATCATAAGTAATGCCACGAGTGATTTCCAAATTATCGATAAATTCACGACTCACGATGTGAGGAGTGAATTTATCATAAGTAATGCCACGAGTGATTTCCAAATTATCGATAAATTCACGACTCACGATGTGAGGAGTGAATTTATCATAAGTAATGCCACGAGTGATTTCCAAATTATCGATAAATTCACGACTCACGAAGTGAGGAGTGAATTTATCATAAGTAATGCCACGAGTGATTTCCAAATTATCGATAAATTCACGACTCACGATGTGAGGAGTGAATTTATCATAAGTAATGCCACGAGTGATTTCCAAATTATCGATAAATTCACGACTCACGATGTGAGGAGTGAATTTATCATAAGTAATGCCACGAGTGATTTCCAAATTATCGATAAATTCACGACTCACGATGTGAGGAGTGAATTTATCATAAGTAATGCCACGAGTGATTTCCAAATTATCGATAAATTCACGACTCACGATGTGAGGAGTGAATTTATCTAGAGAATTTGGAAATCAAGAGTGGCATTTGTTAGGACTATTTAACGAATAAAATTAAGCTGTTTACTCACAAATCATTATTTAACTATAGTTATTTTAAAATATTTATATATTTAATGTAAACGGCGATGTTTGAAAACAAATGAGAAACGATAGGTACGCTTCTACTGCTTCTCTTGTTTATCACTGCAACCAGATCATACTATTTATTGCCAAAGGAACGCAATATTGTAAGAATGCTCTGTAGTGGAGAAAAAACTAAACACATCAAACTGTATATTAATTCATTTCTGATGTCGTATGATGTAAATATGACAATTATATTTTTCTGGATTATTACCTGGGAAAAAATACATTTAAGAAAGTGCAAACAGTGGTTTCATTTTTTTTTTGGTGGTATAATAAATTGCTACAAATGTTTTTATATTATCTCTCGTATGCGCTACGTGTTGACATTCATGCACTATATATACAATCTGGTAGCCGTATTTCTTATAGGCTCAGTCACTGCAAAATAATGGTCAGACCTGTTCAGAATATTAAAAAGGAGGAGCTTTCTTCTTCTTCACTTCCTGGTTTAGGCAAGAGTTGCCTGTTCCGTTAATATGGTAAATATAACACTGATAAATATTTCGCGAAACACGACTCAGATTGGTTGTAAAACAGAAATCATTGAAACGTAATTGGTCATTGACTCCCATTTGGGGCATGAGTTAAATAGTCGCTATAAAATTATGCCTAAACAACATATTTCTTACAGACACATTACTTTATGTAACATCTACACTTCACATACCCGAAATCTGTATGTATTATGTTCATTTATTCAATAAAGATTAGATAGTAGTAAGGAACATAGAGCAGACCCGGGGATAAGGGCATTATGCCCGAGGTAATCCGGAGCGTGGTGCTGGGGCTCTAAATAAAAAAAAATCTCTTTTACTTAAAACCGAACTATAAAGTTTTCGCTTTTGAAAACGGCCCTATGATTTTATGCTTGACTGTATCATTTTATATTTAAGTTTAAGAATTTACTTACAACATGTCACAAGTCTAAAAGAAAATAACATGTCATTAATGAAAAATATTAAGTTTTGAAGACTGTGGAGGATAAAAGTATAAATAAAAAATAATTAAATTTGGAATTTATTTACAAGGATTGAAAGCTAGGTTTACAAATGAGTTCAGGTTTTTATGACCGAAACGTAACTGAGGCCAGAATTTCGAAACGAATTCTTAAAACTTTTTCAATTATTGCAACGCAAATAATTCGTATTATACCGAATTTAATAGTTTTTATATAAAATAACATTAACATGTGCTTTATAATGAAACCGATAAAACTACACACAATAAAATGTGCTCGGAAGTAATTGGCCCATATATGATAAGTAATTTCAGTAAGAAATGAGAATAAAATGTATATGCCAACAAAATACAAATAATAAGATTCCTGTATCATATTTCTTACGCATTAGTTTTTTTTAAGTTTCGAGCAAGTTAATAATATTTATATAGGTCTTCTGTTTAAAGTTTAGCGATTATTATTGTGCCTTAAATGTCATATTTCTCATGTTTTTAGAATTTTGGTTATATTTGTTCTAATTTCTGTCACGTGTCGTAGCCGAGTGGTTAAGGCGAAATGCCTTGTCGCAGAACTACGGGACTTCCGCTGGTTAGGGCCTCCACGGGGAAGATATTTTCTCATGGAATTTCAGCCAGTATGGGTCCGGTGCCCACCCAGCATCGTGAGGCATTTTGATAGCTACAATAAGTAGCGGCTCCAGGTTGAGAAAACCAGCTATAACGGCTGGGGAATCCGACTTGCTGACCACATGTCACCCTACATTGGCTGGATGATCGTCTATCTCTGTGATTAATATATCTAGATGTGAGGCCAGCATATGGATGGTAGGCCAAGGGCTTTCTAGGCCTGTCGCGCCATGGAGTTTGTTCTAATTTTTGTGATAACATTATATTTCAGGGATTTTTGTAAGACGTCAACCAAATATACACAATCTACATAATGTAAACAAATATACACAATCTACGTAATGTAAACAAATATACACAATCTACGTAATGTAAACAAATATACACAATCTACGTAATGTACACAAATATACACAATCTACGTAATGTACACAAATATACACAATCTACGTAATGTAAACAAATATACACAATCTACGTAATGTAAACAAATATACACAATCTACGTAATGTAAACAAATATACACAATCTACGTAATGTAAACAAATATACACAATCTACGTAATGTAAACAAATATACACAATCTACGTAATGTAAACAAATATACACAATCTACGTAATGTAAACAATATACACAATCTACGTAATGTAAACAAATATACACAATCTACGTAATGTAAACAAATATACACAATCTACGTAATGTAAACAAATATACACAATCTACGTAATGTAAACAAATATACACAATCTACGTAATGTAAACAAATATACACAATCTACGTAATGTAAACAAATATACACAATCTACGTAATGTAAACAAATATACACAATCTACGTAATGTAAACAAATATACACAATCTACGTAATGTAAACAAATATACAAAATCTACGTAATGTAAACAAATATACACAATCTACGTAATGTAAACAAATATACAAAATCTACGTAATGTAAACAAATATACACAATCTACGTAATGTAAACAAATATACACAATCTACGTAATGTAAACAAATATACACAATCTACGTAATGTAAACAAATATACACAATCTACGTAATGTAAACAAATATACACAATCTACGTAATGTAAACAAATATACACAATCTACGTAATGTAAACAAATATACACAATCTACGTAATGTAAACAAGTAGGCCACAAAGTTGTATGCTCAGTTGTTGAAGGTCGCCTTTTATTCTTGGAAATTCCTTGGAAAATCGGGCTATTACAATTCCCGTGAAAAGTTGGAAAATGTACGCCTAAATTAACGAACAATTAATATAAAGTATTTAATATTCAGTAAATATATATTTTTTTATATTTACACAGTTTTTAGGTCATAAATGCATGCATATTTTTTAGGTCATAAAAATCCGTCCCTTAATATAATTAACAAACTTATTACGTAAATTCATTCACATTTATTGCAGTTTACTACTTGCAACAATGGAATAAATGAAGACCGATTCAGTCATTATTGCCAATTCAAAAATTGGCAGATTGTATCATAACCTTAAATAGTTTTATGTAACTTTTTTACAACAATGGAATAAATGAATACTGATTCAGTCATTATTGCCAATTCAAAAATTGGAGATTGTATCATAACTTTAAATAGTTTTTATGTAACTTTTTTTTACAACAATGGAATAAATGAAGAATGATTCAGTCATTATTGCCAATTCAAAAATCGGCAGATTGTATCATAACTTTAAATAGTTTTTATGTAACTTTTTTACAACAATGGAATAAATGAAGACCGATTCAATCATTATTGCCAACTGAAAATTTGGCAGATTGTATCATAACTTTAAATAGTTTTTATGTAACTTTTTTACAACAATGGAATAAGTGAAGACCGATTCAATCATTATTGCCAACTGAAAATTTGGCAGATTGTATCATAACTTTAAATAGTTTTTATGTAACTTTTTTACAACAATGGAATAAGTGAAGACCGATTCAATCATTATTGCCAACTGAAAATTTGGCAGATTGTATCATAACTTTAAATAGTTTTTATGTAACTTTTTTACAACAATGGAATAAGTGAAGACCGATTCAATCATTATTGCCAACTGAAAATTTGGCAGATTGTATCATAACTTTAAATAGTTTTTATGTAACTTTTTTACAACAATGGAATAAGTGAATACCGATTCAGTCATTATTGCCAATTCAAAAATTGGCAGATTGTATCATAACTTTAAATAGTTTTTATGTAACTTTTTTACAACAAAGGAATAAGTGAAGACCGATTCTATCATTATTTCCAACTGAAACTTGGCAGATTGTATCATAACTTTAAATAGTTTTTTATGTAACTTTTTTTACAATGGAATAAATGAAGATCAATTCGGTCATTATTGCCAATTGAAAAATTTCCAGATTGTATCGTAACTTTAAATAGTTTTCATGTAACGTAATATATTGTATTTTTAGTTAGCATTTTAATTAAATAAATACTGATAATAAGATTCCTATGGTTTCTTCATATGTTGGTAAAATTGCGTCATTTTATTAATATTACGGTGCATGGTAGTATAAAGTTAATTTTCCCCGTCATTATATAAGACCTTAAATCACTGAAATGAGACATGAAATATAAAATAAAAGTATAAATTTAAAATTGTTAGATTATTACGAAAAGTAGAATAGGAAAATGAAAATAATGAATTCAGATTGCAGACACTTACCCTCGTGTCCATAGGGTGACTGAAGGGGTACTTTTCTTCATGATGGTATTCTCACCAATGAGGTGTCATGTCATCTCGACTCTGATTGGACCGGGATAAACCGGTTCCGGTAAGAACAGGAAGTGGACAAGGTGTATCCGGAAGTTATGTCGATTAGCGATATGTCTTGACCTTTAACCATGAAGAGGTCATCTTTCTTTTTTCTCGTCGCTATTCTTTTGTCTTCTCATTTTCCTCTTCTTTTTATTGTTCCTTTATATTCTAAGCAAGTCATAAAAAATCAACCAACTGGTCTTTTGTTCCCTCCAGGAAATCAACAAAATTACAGAATAAAGTCCATCACGAGTTCTATATTCCTCTTTACACACACAAACACACACACACACACCACACACACACACACACACACAACACACACATATATATATATATATATATATATATATATATAGTATGATAAGAAAAATAAATGCCTGGACGGGATTCGAACCCGGATCTCTGAGTCTCAGTGTGATATCCATTACACCACCAGGCGAATCCAATTCAAACATTTATTTTTCTTATATATGTATTATATTCTCCATTATTACTAGATGTCGCGAGAACTCGGTCTTCACTGCCATCTAGTAGCTGACTATAACAAGTAAGCAAATTAAAGAGAATATAACTCAGAGATCCGGGTTCGAATCCCGTCCAGGCATTTATTTTTCTTTTCTACCATATTAAGCTTGCATTGCACAATGTTAAACATTTTAATTATAGCATCTATAAAGCGTCACTGCTATAAGGTAAAAAAAATATTCTCTTTAATTTGCTTACTTGTTATAGTCAGCTACTAGATGGCAGTGAAGACCGAGTTCTCGCGACATCTAGTAATAATGGAGAATATAATATATATATAAGAAAAATAAATGTTTGAATTGGATTCGCCTGGTGGTGTAATGGATATCACACTGAGGTACAGACTCAGAGATCCGGGTTCGAATCCCGTCCAGGCATTTATTTTTCTTATCATACCATATTAAGCTTGCATTGCTCAATGTTAAACATTTAATTATAACACATATATATATATATATATATATATTTAATTATAACACACATATATATATATATATATATATATATATATATGCGTCTGTCTGTTGTTTATGGACTCAAAAACTACTTGACTGATTTGAATGGGGGTTTCACCAACATTTTGACAATTTTTCAAGAACAATTTACGTAAATAACATATTACCATACGTACTGTAGGGCCGAAAAGGCGACTTCGTGGTGCAAGCGGTTAGGGTTAGACGCTCGTCTCTCACCACTGGGGTCCCGAAATCGAGTCACGGTCACTCCAGGTGAGGTTCATGATGGACGAAACGGAGCTTGGGCATGTTTTTCTCGGGGTTTTCTCCCGTTTTCTCCTGCCACAATTTCATTCCACCATTTCTCCACACTCATCTCATCCATTTCGTTTCATTTAGTTCATCTGCCCGCGTGATGGTACATTAGGCGTGGTCGGTCGGCACCCTAGTCATTCTAAGACCTCTATATAACGGGCTTCATCTCATCTCATCCCCGACCCTACCCTGAGTCGGACACGAGTCGAGGAGATTATTATTGTTGTTATTATTATTATTATTATTATTATTATTATTATTATTATTATTATTATTATTATTCTAAAGGCCGAAGCTAAAGAAAGTGGATCGGTCGTTTTTTGCCTAAACCTTAACAAACGCACCAAATTAATGTACACAGATTTTGATATTCAAAAAATTCTACAAAAAATCCGCGATAGCATATGTCTCATCATTTACGGATAATTACACAATAACCTTTTCTGTCTTTTAGCTCATTGGTGCAGCATATTCCCGGGCAACAAAAGGTAATCAGCACGGGTAATCAGCACGGGTAATCAGCACGGGTAATCAGCACGGGCTATCCAAAAATAATTACGATATAAAGTTATTAGTTTTCTTCTTTACTTATTCAACTAAGCATAAAAACACATTTATTTAGGCGTAGGAGCGCACGCCGTAGCTAGTATGCCTTAAAAATGAAGCTAATTTTGTAATAATGCTTATAATGTCTTGCAGAGGAAGAAATGTGTCCATTAAAGTTTTAATAACTGCGTTCAGAAAAGAATCATAAAAATGAACATTGTACTATAACTAGGTCTAACTCACTGGCACCATCGAACCCGAAGGTTCATGACCGCAAGGACATAGTCTAAGCTCTCCATACTTCCTTTAACTATAGCTAATGTTTTCCAATCATCCCCTGTTGAATTCAGCTTTCATAATTCACAATTCATCGTAGGTAAAGGTAAAAATGCACTCACTTTTTCTAGACAACCGGCAGTTTATGTCAGCCCTGCATGACGGCTGCCTTTACCCCCAGAATAAGCGCCTGATACTCATTTTCGTTGGAGAACGAGCTGACCCCATGGCCAGAGTACCGCCAGAAGGTTTGGGCCAGTTTAAAAATCCTGATATCCCACTGGGACTCGAAACCTCGAACCTTCCGGCTTGTAGCGTATTGCCTTAACCGCTGTGCTACTGTGTGCTCTTCACAATTCATCATGATTAATCTTACTATTCAACAACTGAAGATAAAAAAAATCTGCTGAACCGGGTTTGAAATCAGGATCTCCAGCTTTGCGCGCTGGCACTCAACCATCAGACTCATACGGCTAATTCAAGATCCAGGCACAAATTTCTCACTTTAAATAGTCTCGCAGATTGGAAGATGAAAGGTTGCCAAAAATATATATACCAACGATCACTCCCTGGAAGAAATAAACGTAGCAGACCAAGATGGAAATGGAAAACCTATGTCAGAACTATAATGGATGA
The DNA here is from genome assembly GCA_030220185.1 of Diploptera punctata. Classification (NCBI taxonomy): domain Eukaryota; kingdom Metazoa; phylum Arthropoda; class Insecta; order Blattodea; family Blaberidae; genus Diploptera; species Diploptera punctata. Next base: position 480,626 of record JASPKZ010007830.1, read on the forward strand.
TACGAATTTGGAAGAAGGAGATTGGAAGATAGAATTAAATGTAACTGATGACGGCAAACCTATAAGTGGGGGAAAGCAGAAGAAAAAGAAGAATAAAAATAAGGAAAATAAATAGTCTCGTGCAGTAGCCGAGCGATTTAAAAGACGATGGCTTGGCGCAGAGACGAGACTTGATTTGGTTCGAGTCCCAATGGGGGAAGCCATTATTGTGTCAGTATGATACCAGTATCTTGAGCTACAATAAGTAGAGGATCCAGGTTGAAAAACCCAGCTATAACGGCTGGGGGACCCGACATGCTAATCATATGTCCCCTATATTAGCTAGATGATAGTCCAACCTTATCATTAACGTATGTGGATGTGAGGCTAGCAGCAGGCTGTTAGGTAAGGATCTTCTAGGTCTGTCGCGCCGTGAAATTTTATGTAATATTAGGATTAGATCTTCTTCTTCGGCTTTCTCCCACTTATATGTTTGCCGTCTTCAGTTTCAATTTTTCTCTATCATTCCAATCTCCCTCTTCCAAATTCCTATCATCCATTATAGTTCTGACGTAGGATTTCCATTTCCATCTTGCTCTGCGACGTTTATTTCTTCCAGGGGGTGACCATTGGTATATATATTTTTTGGCCATCTTTCATTTTCCATTCTTTGTACATGGCCATACCATTTAAGCGTTTGATTTTCAATCCTCTTAACAACAGATGTGGTGACATTCATTTCTCTCCATTAGATCTACCACATACAATTAATCTTTGGAAAAATTCGCTAATAGAATTCACTAAATAGATCTTGCAACAGCATTAGGTAATTGCAGTTTTAAAGTTTGTGGATAAATGCATTTTATTCTAAATATGCACAGATGTCCGATAACAGCATTTCCTGTATTACTTACTCTATCTTTAATTTCCATCTCAATGTCATTATGTTGAATTACCAAGGAATCAAACAAAGTTTTTAACTCTTTTATATCTTATTCCTTCTCTTTCTGCAGTCTTAACTTATTGTTCACTTTATTATTATCTAAATATTTTATCATAATCACTTTATTTGCGGGGGCACGCCGTAGCATAGTGGTTAAGGCACTGCGCTACAAGCCGGAAGGTCGAGGGTTCGAGTCCCGGTGGGGTCAGGATTTTTAAACTGATCCAAACCTTCTGGCGGCACTATGGCCCTGGGGTCGACTCAGCCTCTAACTGAAATGAGTACCAGACGCTTGTTCTGGGGTAAAGGCGGCCGTCACGCATGGCTAACAACCCGGCTGACATCAAGTGCCGATTGTCAAGAAAAAGTGGGAGCCTTAATCTCCTACTACCCCAAGGGTCTCCTGAGGCCTGTAGTGGGATCACTTTAAAATCACTTTATCTGCAGCAACTATCGTACCTTACAGTGTTTCTGATAAATAATAAATGATCTCCTCAGAACCATCTGCATAAGTTAGATTCTGACTGTCTTTAGCGTAATGCATATGATGTTTTCATGCAGAGATTAAGTACAAGTATGGATAATGGAAAATAACAATCATCAGCATCAAGGATTAGAAATATATGGTCACACGTAGAAATACATTATATAATGGAAATGGACAGCTAATGACAAATGAGGGAAATTTTGAGGAAGTGGCTGAATTAAAATACCTAGGAACAATAATCACAAATAGGAATGAGATGCACAAAGGAATTAAACATAGGCTCAATTCTGAAAATGCGTGCTATTATGCGTTGCAGAGACTCTTGATGTCCCAACTCCTTTCAAAACACGTCAAACTGAAAATATATAAAACTAATATTCTACCAGTTATATTATATGGGTGCGAAACATGGACTCTTACTTTAAGGGAGGAAAGGAGATTACAAGTATTTGAGAATAAAGTACTTAGGAAAATTTTTGGACCAAAGAGAGATGAACAGACAGGTGAATGGAGAAGATTTCATAACAATAAACTACATGTCTTTATAAGAAGCCAGATATAATAAGAACAGTCAAGTCTCGTAGACTGCGATGGGTAGGACATGTTGCACGTATGGGGAATGATAGACTTGCATGGAGGCTTCTTGTAGGAAAGCCAGAGGGAAAACGCCCAGTTGGTAGACCAAGAATGAGGTGGGAGAATAAAATTCACTATGATTTGAGGGAAGTAGATTATACAGGGAATGATTGGAAAACGTTATCTCAGGATAGGGATGTATAGAGAGCTTATGTCCGCGCGGCCATGAACCTACGGGTTTGATAGTACCAGTGAGTAAGTAAGTATATTGTTCTATATTTTAATTACCATGTTTCTGCACCGTATGTCGTTGTACTCCTTGTTATTGTATTATTATAGCTTTTGTTTTTGTTTTAGAACTTATATTCCGATCCCATAAAACACCATTTAATTTTGTAATTCCAAATAATGCTTTATTTGAGCTGGCAGAGTTATGGACATAAGACCTTCTCTTCCTCTGAATCGGCTAATAATACTCAGCAACAAAAAATAAACTTTTTTGTCTCAGAAAGAAAAACATGTGATTCTGATAGTATTTTTTCTCCTGAATTCAAATATCTGTTTTTCTCCATCACGCAAGGTTTCCGAGAGACATTTATAATTTCGAACACTTTAATATTTTCTACGTTGGTAACTACACAATATTCGAACATTCAAACATACCTAGAAAGTAAGAAATGACGATTTTCTGCTATATTTCGCCTGTGTAGCATCCCTCTTGACGGTCCAACAATAATCGGCCAGCATATTATGATTTCATTTGCCTTGATATCTCTTTTCCATAGCTGAAATATCCTGATGAAAGTGTTCCTCGTGCTCATCGCTCACTGCGCCAAGATTTTCCGGGAAGGAATCTACGTTTATTAAAGATATAATTATTTAAATTCATTAGTTGAAATTGAAATAAAAAAAACTGTGGGTGATAGAGATATTCCCAATACGTATTTGAAAACACGATAAAAAACTGCATTAAGTACAACTATTGGTACTCATGAGACAAAAATCATGTTGTCCAGTGTAATAAAATAATACAAGATTCATACAATTGATGTAATATAAAAAACATTATTAAGGCATAGACTTGTGTAAACAACGCACGATGTTAATCAAAGCCTAGAATTAATATTAAGAAAAACAAGGAAAATAAAAACTTTATTTTACAAATTTTAATCTCCTTCCCCTTAACCCTGCCGAAGTTAAAAAAAAAACCCGCGATGATAATTATTTACCCTGATTCTTGATTTTAATTTTTTTATAATTACTTTCTAATGAAATTTTGACCAAATATACTAGCTTATGTTATATTCCAATTTCCATCGTTATTTATATCAGCTCCTTTCTATTTATAGGCTGCTGTTATGCAATCTGTTAGTTAACACCGGGCGTGCGCTGCTGCGCCTTCATGTGTTATTTCTAGTTGAATAAGTAGAAATAAAAATAATTATAAATTTATATCGTGATTTTTAGATACTGCTACTCCGTCAAACATGGTGGTTGTTAGAGTCTGTTTTTAATTTCAGATAACCCCCAATTCTAATTGTCTGATTTTGATATTTTTTTGAAAAATACCTACCTGAGTTTATTTTAACAGTATATACCGAGTTTCATTGTGAAACGTCGAAAAGTGCGACCGCTAGAGCGATTTTTAAATTTTACTTTCAGGTGAACTCCTACACCTAATGGTTTTACAAAATAGTAGATAGTATCTGAACACTCGTCGTATGTAAAAACCTGTATGAACAAATTTTCTTGAAGATCAGTTGACGGATTAGAAGTCTATAAAAACAAAAATTCACACATTCGTTTGTATTGTATATATGCATATTATGTAAGTCCACCGCTGTGGTCTCGAGGTAGCGTGCTGCCTTGTCACGCAGCGGGCCCGGGTTCGATCCCCGGTCGGGGCAGTTTTTCTGGGTGAGGTTTTATCGGGGTTTTTCCTCACCTTAAGACAAATGTCAGGAAAACTTTAAGGCCCAAACGGTCCCCGAAATCATCATCCTTATCATTATCATCATCACCATCATCCTTCACCGGTGTGGAAAGTAACGGGAAGCTACCACACCTAGAATTCCCTAGTAAAGCTGCAAGCATAGCATGAAAATGCCCTCGGGCTGAATTACTATGGATGGATGTATGTAACTTCGGTGCAGGCCCTATCTATATTATGTTCATAGGCTTTCTCAAGGATTACTCCAGAACTAGGACGAAAACAAAGTAAAACTATTCGAAATAGGATCCAAAAAAGTATGAAAATACAGTGCTGGGAACTCCATAATTTATATCTCTTTCTTTAAAGGAGGAGATGGTATTATGCATTGCAGGGACTCTTGTCGTCCCAACTTCTCTAAAAAAAGCATTAAACTGAAAATATAAAACTGTTATTCTCCCTCTTATATTATACGGATACGAAAATATTACGATTGTTGACAATTGGTGACATGTAAATTAACACAGTAGAATCATATAAATACTTAGGTAAATTGACATAATGCATTAGAAGAGGAAATTAAGGAAAGATTGGTAAGTAGGAATAAAGCTTATTTTGCAAATAGAACATTATTTAAAAGCAAATTAATATAAAAACTGCAAAAATAGTGTTATACAAAACACTCATTAGACCAATAGTTACATACTGTATGCTTGTGAAACTTGGGTCCTAAAAGAAACAATAAAACAAAAATTACTAATTTTTGAAAGAAAACTTTTAAGAAGAATATTTGGACCAAATAGTGGAACCGATAACTGTTGGAGAATCAAAACAAGTAACGAACTAAACAAATTAATAAAAAATCAGAATATAGTAAACCGGAATTGGTTGGCTTGGACATTTGTGATCAGAGACTGGTCAAAAAACTCTACAAATGGAAACCTATAGGCGGCAGAGCTGTTGGAAGACCGAATATCAGATGGGAGGATGACACAATGAACGATCTAAAGAAAATGAAAGTGACTAATTTGAATATGGCAAGAGTCAGATTGTCATGGAGGAGGATTGTTGAGAAGGCCAAAACTTTCACTTTTGAAGATGTCGTGCCTTAGGATGATGATGATGACGGTTACAACTTTTTTTGGACCAAAGAGAGATAAAGACAAGCGAATGGAGAAGACTGTTTAATAGTATGCTACATGATCTTTATGGGGATCCAAATACAATATGAAGAGTCAAGTCTTGTAGACTGCGATGGGCCAGGACATGTGGAACGAATAGGGAATGAAAGAAGGGAAATGAAAACTCCTTATAGGAAAACCAGAGAGAAAATCACCCAGTTGTTGAGTCAAGAGTAACGTGATAGAGTAGCATTAACCATGATTTGAGGGAAGTAAATTATACGGAGATTTTTGGGAACAATAGGGATGCAGGGGAGTTTAGTCCGCATGGCCATGAACCTACGGGTTCGATAGTGCCAATGGGTTAGTTAATATTTTGAAATAGACAGGTCATTCATTAGCTAGAATGGATGAATACAAATATCATCATCATCATCTTCATTCACGGATTTCTATGCCTGTTCCGATCTCACATCTGTGTTCAGTCCAGCGCTTTCTTGGTCTTCCCACCGATCTTCGTTCCACAGGACTATACATCAGTGCCATCTTTGGTATCCTATCCTCTGCAATTCTTTGCGGATGTTCTATCCAATTGTTCCTGTCTCCTATTTGTTGAAGAAGCGTTAAATGCAAGCACTAACGAAATGTATTGTGAAACCCTTGGTAAGAAGAGCATTCGGACAGGTAGGTATAGGTAAAATGACAATATTCAAATGGATCTAAGGGAATTGGATATAGGAAATTAGGATAAGTTTTGCCTTATTGAACCCGCGGGTTCCATAAGCCATAGAGAAGTTAGTTATATTTTTGAGTGCCAAGTTCTTGGAAACTTCTTTCCTAGTGAATCTTTAGTCATTTCCGAATATTTTCCTGTCACTAAACTAGTCTGTAAGTGGCGTTATGATTCCTAACCTCCCACATTAGCAGACATGTTGAGTCAATTGTAGAGTGAACTCGTCCTTGTAGTCGAACCCGGTACTCAAAGGGGAGGAGTCAAGCAACTTCCCTCCCCCAGTACTACATTCCACAACCCACCATCATTTCCGGTAACAAATTCTGCACGTTTGACCTTCCTGGAATATACGGAATTGCAAATCGTCATTCAGCCAATCGCTTTCTGCACCATTAATTACTCGCTCCTAATCATTATCCTTTCTTCATATGTTTCTGAAAAAAAAAACAATTCGTTGCTTTTAATAACTCTCTTTTATTAATTTAAGCGACAACTTTATGTACAGGGTGTTCAGTTTCAGCCTGCATACTTGTAAACTCCTTTTTATCAATAAAACTGGAATTTCTATTCTACTTGAAAAGCAGTTTTTAATTATTTGTGTGAACCAGTATCCTATAGTTTTTTTAAAAGTCTCACGCCGTAGTCGAGCAGTTTGAGCCTTGGTGCAGTAGTTTTTAGTTGCCTTGCAAAAAAAAAAAAAAACTCATGAAATTTCGGCGAGTGTGAAACCGGTGTCCATCCAGTGTCGTGAGGAATTTTGGGGAGCTACATTAAGTAGTGGGGCACGCCGTAGCGTAGTGGTTAAGGCACTGAGCTACAAGCCGGAGGGTCGAGGGTTCAAGTCCCGTTGGGGTCAGGATTTTTAAACTGACCCAAACCCTCTGGCGGCACTATGGCCCTGGGGTCGACTCAGCCTCTAACGGAAACGAGTACCAGACACTTGTTCTGGGGGTAAAGGCGACCGTCACGCAGGGCTGACAACCCGGCTGACATAAAGTGCCGATTGTCTAGAAAAAGTGGGAGCCTTAACCTCCTACTACCCCAAGGGCCTCCGGGCCTGTTGTGGGATCACTTTACTTTTACATTAAGTAGTGGCTCCAGGTTAAGAAACCCAGCTATAATGGCTGGAAGACCGACATGCTACCATATGTCACTCTGGCTACATGACATCTATGGTTAGCACATATGGATGTTAGGCCAGCTACCGATTGGTACTAAGTCCTTCTAGGCCTGTAGCTCCGTGCAGTTTTGTTTAATTTTTTTTTTTTGGAAGTAAAGTAAGTGTGAAATAAGATAGCTCTGAGTAAATTTAAGTCTGTATTTTTTGGCCAGATTTGAATTGCGACGCGAATAGCCTCAGTTGGGAAATTCTCGTATAAGACCTCAAAACATAATAATAGTCCCTTCGATTGGTTGCTGGCCAAAGGAAGGCAAGACCAGTGATGGGGCTGCCATCTTATAGCCTCTGGTCAGACTTTTTCTGGAGAAGAAAAGAAAATAAAGGAAAGAAGAAATGGAAGAAAGGAAATACCCCCTAGCCCTCGGATGCCCTAATAGCGTCGGGGTCGAAAAACTAGAGTTAACCAAGAGTGGTTAGATAGTAAAGTTAAAAGAGTGCAAAACACAAGTAAGTGGAAGAAATGTTTTGCTCAGCTTGGGCACCTTGTGGTCGCTATCCACATATCCCCTAGATGAGGACCCCTGAGGGGATCATGTAAAATGGGCTGTTAAAATTTGTTTCAAGCAAATTCACATGGCCTTAGAAGTAGGCACATGGCCTTAGAAGTAGGCAGACATTTTTATACATCTCTATGTAAAATAGGCTCAATTAATTTTACAAAAATATATTTTATAAGAAATATGGATATATCTAACTTACTGCTTTTAAGTGATGAGTTCAAAATTCTTCATTTTAAACTAAATAACAAATAATTACCACTGGGAGTACTTTTAATTTAAAAATAAGAATAATCATTTTTACATATAATAATAAAATGTAAATTCCATAAGCATATTCTTTAAATTACAACCAGCTAAATGTCATCATCATCATCCGGTATCATGGCAGCTGCCGTCGTCTTCCGGAAACCAAACGCCATTCCTTTCTATCCATCCATTGATCTTCCTCCAATCCTCTGATATTCATAGCTGCTTGTACACCTTCTATCCAAGTTTTCTTCGGTCTTCCTCTCTTCCTCCTTTCCATTGGGATCCATTCCATAACAATTTTAGGCAATCTTTGTTCTGGCATTCGTTTGACATACCATACCACTGCAATCTTTTCTTTTCTATGATGTCTATGATGTCCGGCTCCTCTTGTACACCCATAATTTCCCATATTTCTTTATTTCGTATTCTATCCATTCTAGATTTTCCAGCTGATCTTCTTAAAACATCCATTTCTGTATTAGAGTGTTTTTCCGAGGCATGTTGTTTGGTTTTTTAGCATTTTTTTTCTTTTTATGATGAACGAGGAGCTGGCCCGATGCATCAACCCCCAACCTGGGGGACGGGTAATTTTTGTTCAAGGTTTAGTTCCTCTAGCCTTTGATAGTCCAGTATCTTACTGCAAGGCAGCAGCGCTAGTTTTGGTCCGCCCTGGGTATTTTATTTCCCCAGTACCCGCCATATCTGGTGTGCATTCCCCTATCCGCCACCTGGGGAAGCGTCCGATGGGAGACTGGCAACTCCACACGGACTAAATGTTATAATGAAAATATTGTAAACTTTTTTATAAGGAAGAGGAATTTCTGAGCAAAGATTTTCCAAATAAATAATTACTATATAATCCAATTTATAAGTCACAAGAATAACAACAGTACAATAAAACCGAAAAAGTGATTAAGAAGTTACATAATTTAAAGTTTTATTTACTTAAAATGTATTTTCAAAAAAAGTTCACTTTATGACAGTACTTATATTTCATTATGTGAAGTCTTAAGCATTTAGCCCAATTTTGGAATATATTAAACAGTACCAACTAAGTTGGAAACACCATTTAGAAAGAATGAGTTCAAATCGGATCCCCAAAGCTGTTTATAATTATATACCAAGAGGACGAAGATCACTGGGCCATCCTATGAAACGCTGGCCGGAAAATTTTCTATAGGATCGTAACAGGCCTTGGCCTAATACTTGGAAGGAAGAAGAAGAAGAAGAAGAAGAAGAAGATAGCCTGAGTTGTAGAAGAACATCGATGAATAAAATAATAATGTAACTAAACTCTGTACATAGCCATATCATATAGTCTTAAGTTAGAAACACGATACGCCTACTGGTGGGCTGCTGATTTCACTTCCAAATGTTCCAATCACAGAGGTGAACGAACATCTTATCACATGTGGTCAGCAAGTCGAGTCCCCCATCTGTTACAGCAGCTTGTTATCGTAACAAACAAATTCGTAACGAGGACTGGTACGCACAGGCTCCATATTACCCGAAATTCAGAAGAAAATTTGAATTTATTCTTACAACAAGACTTGTCAGGCCATGCGCAGTGCTACAACACACAGACACACACACACACACACACACACACACACACAGACGCACACGAACATGGAGAGAGGGAGAGAGAGAGAGAAACGGCCTCTAAACAATGTGATTTTATTAATATATTAGGGCCTAAGTAAAGAACAATGAAAAAAATTATGAAAACTTGTATTGGCCTGATATATTTATATTTCTCAATATATATAATCACTTATTCATAAGTAATGTCACGAGTGATTTCCAAATTATCTAGAGAATTTGGAAATCAAGAGTGTCATTTGTTAGGACTATTTAACGAATAAAATTAAACTGTTTACTCACAAATCATTATTTAACCATAGTTATTTTAAAATATTTATATATTTAATGTAAACGGCGATATTTGAAAACAAATGAAAAACGATTGTTACGCTTCTTTTGGTTCCTTTGTTCATCACTGCAACCGGATCATAATATTATTTATTGCCAAATGATCGCAATGTTGTAAGAATTCACCCTAGTGGAGAAATTTATAACCAACGTTATAGGTATTAATTAATTTGATGTCCTATGATGTAAATATGTCAATTATATTTTTTCTGCAATGTCATTTCCTGGGAAATAATTCGTTTAAGAAAGTGCAAACAGTGTTTTTTTTGTGGTATAATCAATTGTTACAAATGTATTTATATTATCTCTCGTATGCTCTTTCCGCTGACATTAATGCACTATATGTACTATCTGGTAGCCGTATTTCCTAGGGAGTCAGTCACTGCAAAATAATGCTATGTCCTATTCATAATGTTAAAAAGGAGGTGGTTTCTTTATTATGATAAACTTTAGTTGGTACATTTTAGGCGAAACACGACTGTGATTGGTTGTAAATCAAAAATCATTGAAATGTGATTGGTCATTGACTCCCATTTGGGGTATGAATTAAATAGTCACTCAAAATGTTCATCCATAGAAAATACTTTCAATTGTTTTAAAGGAATATTGATAATGATATTACACAAAATCAATAAAAATCCAAATCAATAAAAAAAGTTAGAAGAGTCAACTTGTTTCAGTAGCGATGCTACCATCATCAAGACTTAATATTAACTAAAGAATATTTATTAAATACAATTGATAATGATGATGATTCGATCAGGTACAAGATACATTGTCGGCCGCGGTGAACAAGTGCTTATGTTCCTTGCCTCTGGTACCGAGGGTTACGGGTTCAAACCCGTCCCTGGGTAGATTAATTTTTTTTAGAATGGGAAAATCCAAGGAGCAAATCCTCCGGGAAGGACTTTAAGTCATATCTGAAGATTTTTAGGCTCGTAAAAGATCCTTAAGCCTGAAGAAAGAGGCCTCTAAGCAAAATTTATCAATCTCAAACATCCTAGTAATACGTTAATTACCTGCTAGATGTCTCATTGGGTCGGTGTGTTGAACACGTGTCACGCATGACATCTTTGAGTAAATAAGTAACTAAAATGAACTTGGTCTGTTAACTCCTGACAAAGGAGAGGCTATGGCACAACAATTGGCTACGCCATTATTTACATCATAAGTTACATTAGTTTTAATATTTTAATAACTTATTTCTAAAAAGTAATAGAAAAATTAATCGGTAGATATTATTTACATTGTTATCAAATTATACAACAATGTACAATACCTAAGTAATAACATCGGTTATGCATGATTATTTTCACTGCAGTCCGACACATTTAGATAAGCTGGCATCAGAAATTAAGTGTGTCCAATTTAACAAAAAAAAAATACAGGTTGCGGCATAGGGTGCTAGGAAAAAAATCAGATTGGTTGAAACTAGGGTTTGAATACGGGACCTTCTATAATCCTAGGAAGTTATTAAATATAATGATTGAAAATAATGAAATGAAAATAAATGTTCTTCCTTTATTAATGTTTTAAATATTTTTTAGAACTTATTTATAGGTTATGGGACTTAAAGGCCTATATTAAAATAGATTATTTTAAGGCTAATATAGAGGATATTTTGATGGCCAACCGGAACCTTTATAGATATTATAATAATTACATATATATTATAGGAACATTTTAACATTTTGACTCATTCCTTCACGAAATTTTATTCAATGAAATTCAATCTTCACAAAGAGTTTAAAACATTAATTGAATATAATGTCAGACACTACAGCATGACGTAATTTGCTAACTTTGAATCATTTCGGTAGTTGTTTTTTTGTGTAGATGGAAGACCACGAACTACATGGTCTTTGTAGGAAGCCAGATATAATAAGAACAGTTAAGTCTCGTAGACTGCGACGGGCAGGACAAGTGGCACGAATGGGGAATGAAAGACTTGCATGGAAGCTTCTTGTATGTAAACCAGAGGGAAAACGCCCAGTTTGTAGACCGTGAATGAGATGGGAGAATAACATTAACTATGATTTGAACAAGTAGATTATACAGGGAATTATTCCTAAACATATAAGGATAGGGATGTATGGAGAGCTTATGTCCGCGCGTCCATGAACCTACGGGTTCGAATGTGCCAGTGAGATAGTTTTTTTGTATAGATGTTGTAAGCTACAGAAAATTACCCTAGGTATTTGCAATTTCGGTTAACTAATGTAGACCAAGAATGAGGTGGGAGAATAACATTAACTATGATTTGAGGGAAGTAGATTATACAGGGAATGATTGGAAAGCATTAGCACAGGATAGGGATGTATGGAGAGCTTATGTCCGTGCGGCCATGAACCTACGCGTTCGATAGTGCCAGTAAGTAAGTAAGTAATGTATGCTGCAGCCTGTATATTTCGAATCAGCAAAATGGGATTTGCTGAGAAATTAATTTAGTCTACGCAGTTTCTACGTGACGGATTCTTTTTTAAGTTATGTAAATCATTCAACTGATTTTTTAAATATGAATAGTCTATCTGTCCTGCTCGAAACAGAAGCCCACCTGTACACACACAGCTTTCTAACTTTAAAAGTGTAAATTCTTTAATATTTATTACATGTAACCCTTACCTGACCTGAGTGATTCACAAAAAAAATATCCTGCGTTTCAGCTAATCTAACTGTCGTTCCAGACAAATGAAATTAAATACATTTCTCACGGGCGTACAGTGAAAAGATTCATGCCTTGAGGTTTTATTCACTATGATAAACAAGTTGTACCCTCTCCCCAAGGTCACAAGGGCGCTTCTCTTGTGGGACAGTTACCAACAACTTATTGTCAAGATGAGAAACTTCGTCCCGTTTGTGGAACACGCCGTTTGCAGTAACCACTTTGCTGCATGCAACCGTCATCTGTTTCCATGGCCTCTTTGATGAAGTTCTTTTCACGTGTGAATTGTACCTCATTATTACTTTTTAATGGAACTTACACAAGCATGTATACATTTCCTTCTCTTCCACAGAAAAATGTTTCAAAATTTTAACGATTTTTTTGGCAAACAAACAATGGTAAATAATCATTATTGACTAGATAATACCCGGTGCTATGCCTAAATAATTGAAATGGGTTTTTGTTGAATAAGTAAAAAAAAAATTAAAACATTTATATTGTAATTATTTTTAGATGCCTCGTGCTGATTGCCCGGTGTTGTCGGAATCTATTTACCCCTATCTTCTTGGTACCAACGAGCTGAAAGACAAAAATGGTTATTGTGAGTTATCCGTAAAAGATGGACATATGCTGTCGCGGATGTTTTTGTAGAATTTTTTGAGATATTCAATTCTGTGTACATTAATTTGGTGTATTTGTTATGATTTAGGCAGCGTAAACCATTTAAGTGTCCAAAAGGTGACTTTTTAGTGTATCCATGCACTTTTTTTTTAGCTCCGACCCAATAGTACATACAGTGATGTTATGTACGTTAATTGTCCCAGATAAATTCTCTAAACGGTGGTCAAACCCCCATTCAAATCGGTCAACTAATTTCTGAGTCCACAAAGGACAGACAGACTCACACTCATATATAATATATATATATATATATATATTGCGTTGGGCAGGACATGTGGCACAAATGGGGAATGAAAAATGTGCATGGAAGCTTCTTGTACAAAACCAGAGGGAAAACGCCCAGTTGGTAGACCAAGAATGAGGTGGGAGAATAACATTAACTATGTTTTGAGGGAAGTAGATTATACAGAGAATGATTGGAAGACATTCGCTCAGGACAGGATTTATCGAAATCTTATATCCGCGCGGCCATGAACCTATGGGTTCGATAGTGCCAGTGAGTTAGTTATATATATATATATATATATATATATATATATATATATATATCATCATCATTATCCGGTACCATGGCAGCTGCCGCCGTCTTCCGGAAACCAAACGCTATTCCTCTCTGTCTATCCATTGATCTTCCTCCAATCCTCTGATATTTATAGCTGCTTGTACCCTTCTGTCCGAGTTTTCTTCGGTCTTCCTCCTTTTCATTGGGATCCATTCCATAACAATTTTAGGCAATCTTTGCTCTGGCATTCTTTTGACATGGCCATACCACTGTAATCTTTTCTTTTCTATAATGTCTATTATGTCACAGACATACCCAGGTCGGACCAAAACTAGCGCTGCTGTCTTGCAGTAAGATACTGGACTATCAAAGGCTAGAGGAAGAAAATGTTGAACAAAAATTACCCGTCCCCCAGGTTGGGGGTTGATGCATCGGGCCAGCTCCTCGTTCATCATAAAAAGAAAAAAATGCTAAAAAACCAAACATCATGCCCCGGAGAAACACTGTAGGACGATTAAAGCTAAGTAAAACTACTTTTAAAATTGGCACATGGAATATTCAAGGCTACAGAAATATACTGTATATAAAGATAACTCAACGGCATCAATAAGCTGTTAGTATATGCTGATAAGTTGATTTATTAGGAAATAGCGAGGAGGTACTAAAGGCCAACACGCTCTATCTATTTAGTAACACCAAGAAATTGGGGCTAGAAAACATAAATAAAACTAAATATAAGGTAAGACATAGAATTTCATTATATAATACAGGTGCACAATAACAAAGTTAGGGAAATTTGGAAGAAGTGACTGAATTCAAATAGATACGGATAATAATTACAAACAGGGATAAAAGCAAAAATAAATTAAATATAGGGTAAATTCTGGAAATCATTGATTTTATTCATTACCGGGATTCCTATTGTCCCAACTCCTGTCAAAAAACGTTAAACTGAAAATCTATAAAACTGTTATTCTCCATTTATATTATTTTGATGCAAACTTGGTATCTTACTTTATGTGAGGAGAAAAGATTAGGAATATTTGAGAATAATATTCTTAGGAAATGTTTTGGACTAACGACAGACAAATAGTTGGATGAATGGAGAGACTACATAACAATGAGCTTTATGGAAAACCAGATACAATAATAGAAGTTAGGGCACATAGACTGCTATGGTCAGAACATGTGGCACGAATGGAAATAAAAGAGAGGCATGAAAACTACTTGTAAGAAAACAGAGGGAAAACGCCCAATCAATCGGCCAAGATTAAGATGGAAAATAACATTAACCAAGATTTGAGAGAGATAAATGTTACAGGTGACATTGGCTCAGGATAGGGATGTGTGGAGAGCTTAGGTCCAAGCGGCCATGAGCTTACGGATTCGATAGTGCCAGTGAATTAATTACTTAATGTATATAAAACAATGGCTGTTCCTTTGTTGTTGTATGGAAGTGAAAATTGGATAATGAGATCAAGGGATAAAAGCAGGATACAGACTGCGGAAATGCTATTTTTACGTAATGTGAAAGGATGCACAAGAGCGGATAGAATAAGGAATGAAACTATACGAGAAGAATTAAATATATATAAAATTGAAGATAAAATCAGCGAAAATAATAAGAAATGGACAGAACACTTAATGAGAATGAACAACGAAAGAATACCAAAAAGAACCTTCCTGTATAATCCCAGAGGAACAAGAGATGTTGGCCGACCACGTAGAAGATGGACTCCACTTTTAACTTCGCCGGAACAGGCTGCATAGCCTAAACCTTGTAGTAGAAGAAGAAGATCTGAGAGTTTTGTTCTCTACAAATTAACACAATTAATTTCATTTTCTTCTATAGGAACTACAACTATATTCTTAAAAGTTTTGGCTTTTTCAACAAGATGTCTCCAACGAGCTCGATTTTGGACGTAGTTGACTGTTTTAGGAACCACGTAATTAATTAGAATCAATTAATAAGCGTTAGTTTGGTCCAAGAGCTATGCCAAAAAAGATTTCCATGTCGGACAGGTGGAAGGTAATTTAAAACTCCAAACGCGACAGCCCTAGAAGTCTCTTGGCCTACCAGCCAGCTGTTGGCCTCACATCCACATGTGTTAATCAAAGAGGTAGACGATCATCCAGCCAGTGTAAGGGTGGCATGTGGTCAGCGAGTCCCCCAGCCGTTATAGCTGTCTTCTCAAACCGACGTCGCTACATATTGTAGCTACCCAAATACCTCATGAAGCTGGCCGAAATTCCATGCGAAAATTTCTTCCCCCATGGACATTCGAACAGCGCAAGTCCCGTAGCTCTGCGCCAAGGCTTCTTGCCTTAACTACTCGGCTACGGCGCGGGAATCAAAGCCAGACGAAAAAAATTAAAGTAAGATATCAAGTTTGGATCAAAATAATATAGCATGGAGAATAACAGTTTTATATATTTACGGTTTAACGTTTTTTGAGAGGAGTTGGGACAACAAGAATCCCGGTAATGAATAAGAATGGTGACCTTTCATCTTAAGGACAAAACCGTTAAAAAACGAGGATATGGGTTCCTCTGTATACATGGAGAGCCTATATCCTCGAGTCCATGAACCTCTGTATTTGATAGTATTAGTGTCTTAGTTTGGTTTTCTTAACCAAATTTCGTAACTTTCTTATTTCAGACAGCTACTCATTTGTCTTAACGAAGCTGAGTGAACTGCATTTTAAACCCGGATTAACTTCCCGCGCCTTAGCAGAGTGGTTTAAGCAATGCTGCCTTGGAGCAGAACTAATGAACTTGCGCTGGTTCGATTCCCAATTAAACATCGGTCAGTAGGAGACCGGTGACCACCCAGCGATCCTGATAAATATGTAATAAGTAGCAGCTCCAGGTCCCATTCCGGCCAAAATTTCATGAGAAAATTTCTTCCTCGAGAGCGACTCAAATTAACGCAAGTCCAGTAGTTCTGCACCATGCCTTAAACCGCTCAGCTATGGCGCGGATCCGTGAGTTATTTGGTTATAAAATGACAATTTTTATTAAACCATTATCTCATAGATCGATAATTTTGCCTCTTCCTGTTCGCAATGAGGGATATCTCCGCAAATTAACTTTTTTGACAAGGATATCGATTAAACAATATACCATCGATATGGTACAGTAAGAATTGCCAAAGGAAAGCAACTTCAAAAATTACAAAAAAAAAAAAAAAAAAAGGCTAGTTTTGTTGTTCTAAGAAATTAAATGTTGTATAATTATTCTGTATTAGTGTAAATAGTTATTTCTCATACAATCATCTGTTATTAATTTTCCCAAGACCAAAGAGATTTAACAGTAAATATATGCTATTTATAACTATACGGACGGAAGTAAGATCGCAATACATAACCTCACATTTGGTAAATATTAAACATTATAATTATTTTTAGGTTCTGATGTTGTATTATTCGCTAAATAGTCACTCCAAATCCAACGCGAGGTTGAGTTTATCATCATCATCATATACTAACAAGGTTTAGACCATTGTCCCGACTCCATATTATAGTTGCTCGCTCCATGTTTTAAATGGTCGTCCACGACTTGTATGTCCTTGTGGATTGTAATTTAACATCTTATAAGGTATCCTCTCTGCACTCATTCTACTAACATGTTCAAACCATTTATTTCTGCATGCTTCTATTTTTGTTATTTGTAATTCCTCACTAATCCGTTTGTCCTGTCACATATCGTAGGAATTTCATCTCGGCTGCTTCCAGTCTTTATATTAAATTTATGGTGAGAGTCCAACATTCCGAGCCATACAACAGAACTGGAATAGCTAAAACTTTGTAAAACTTTAGGAGTGTTCCTTTACGAACTTTCTTTGCTAATATTCTTCTAATTGTACCGCAAATATGTTTAAACGTATTAAGCTTTCTATTAATATCTCTTAAAATATATAATTCAATAGTGAGAAGTACTGTCACACATGGAGCTGAAGTTTCGAAATTCAACAAAAACTTAGAACAAAAACTTATGTCGATGGAAATGGATTTCTTGAGGAGAGTAACAAGATGTTCAAAATTAGACAAAATAAGAAATACTTTCATAAGAGAAAAAATGAATATTGGTTATTCAATAGTAGATTATATACGGTACAAGCAATTAAATTGGGGCACGTACGGCGAATGCAAGAAGAAAGATATCCCAGGAAAACATTGGAATGGTGTCCACTTGGAAGAAGGAGGAGAGGAAGACCTCGAAACTCGTGGATGCAGGAAATAAGAACTGGAATGAGAGCAAGGGGACATGGATTGGATGGAGAGAGACGAGTGGAGAAGAAAAATAAAACTTTAGGCACAGAAAGATGTGTAAACATTAAAATTCTGTATATAAATAAAAATGAATGTCTCTTGTCGGATCATTGCGCAGAAAAACTCCTAAATAATTGAAATCAGTTACTTGTTCTATTACAAAAATCATTTACTATTACTTTGGCTCTTATTCGATTTTTCCCATGAAATGCCATCACTTCAGTTTTACTTGGGGATATTTGTAAGTTATATTTAGCATCAATTTTTCCCAATTGAAAAATGGCTCCTTGTAAGCTGTCATTAGACAAAATGGCTCGCGATTTTTTTTTTAAACACAACTTTCTGTTAGATTACTATTGCTAATCTTAACAGTATAATGACAAATGAGGGAAATTTTGAGGAAGTGGCTGAATTCAAATACCTAGGAACAATAATCACAAATAGGAATGAGATACACAAAGAAATTAAACATAGGCTCAATTCTGGAAATGCGTGCTATTATGCATTGCAGACACTCTTGATGTCCCAACTCCTTTCAAAAAACGTTAAACTGAAAATATATAAAACTATTATTCTACCAGTTATATTATATGGATGCGAAACGTGGACTATTACTTTAAGGGAGGAAAGGAGATTACAAGTATTTGAGAATAAAGTACTTAGGAAAATTTTTGGACTAAGAGAGATGAACAGACAGGTGAATGGAGAAGACTACATAACAATGAACTACATGGTCTTTATAGGAAGCCAGATATAATAAGAACAGTTAAGTCTCGTAGACTGCGATGGGCAGGACATGTTACACGTATGGGGAATGAAAGACTTGCATGGAAGCTTCTTGTAGGAAAGCCAGAGGGAAAACGACCGGTTGGTAGACCAAGAATGAGGTGGGAGAATAACATTAACTATGATTTGAGGGAAGTAGATTATACAGGGAATGATTGGAAAGCATTAGCTGAGGATAGGGATGTATGGAGAGCTTATGTCCGCGCTACCATGAACCTACGGGTTCGATAGTGCCAGTGAGTAAGTAAGTAAGTACTGTCCACAGACGAAGTGAATGAAAGCAGTAGGTATTTCATACGTCATGAATGTTCCTTTATTCTCAGGTAGTATGCCATTGTATCGCTTGCAATTCCCCGTGCCCCCTATTCGTCCCGTGCTTTCATTCTCTTCGTCTGTGGACTATATGTATATTTAACATATGTCAGTCAGGCGAGCTATTTATGTCACAAACCCGTGTAATAACTTGGAAAGTAAATTGAACTAAATACCTAGTCCATGATAGTTATAGAATATGTGAATAGAATGAGCTAATGAATCATCATTTTGAACGAATCTTGAAACTGAATCTTCTTCTTCTTCTTAAACTTATTTTGTAGGATTTTCATCCTGTTTATTTCCAAAATCACTCCTCAGAGGAAGACGTATTGGATGTGCATTTCTGTCTATCCAGTCTATCCATTTATTGGCTGCTCTTCCATTTGTTCTTCTCCCGTCCATTGGTCTATCTTCTTTAGCTTTTTTTGTAAGTCGGTTTTCTTCCATCCTTTCTCTATGACCCTTCCAATATTTTCGTCTATTTATAATAAATCTCTAATAAATTCGGTTATGTCTTGAATATGACATTTGTCCCTAATTTCTGTGTTGTGTATTTTATCGAATAATGTTTTTCCCTGAATAGTTCTTATGATTTTCATTTCACATATGCTTATTATTTGTTTAGTTTTTGTTGTATCAGCCCTAGTTTCTGCGCCATATACGATAACTGGTCGAACTATCGTTTTGTATATGCGACTTTTGCTTTCTATTGACATATGTTTGTTGCGCCAAATTAAATGTTTCATATATCCTGATATTTGTGCTGCTTTATCAGCTTGTTTGTTTACTTTTTGTTACATTTTTAGTGTTTGTTATTAATACACCTAAATAATTATTTCTGATACTTGTTCTGTAATTTTTCTTTCCACTTCTAATTTGCATTTTACTGGTTCTTTTGATATTGTTAAGCTGCGTCGATTTCTTAAAATTAATAAAAAAAATCAAAATCTACAACGATTCTGGAAAATTCTGTCCAGATACGAACCACTGACTCTCCTGTAGATGGTATGGTTGCTGATAAAAACCCAACTACTGATCATTTTAGATAAGCATGTCAAAGAGTCGGATAAGTTTATCATCACGCAGGGATTAAGCCTGTTGGCTCCTTCCAGTTACATGAAAGCTAGAATTGTTAAAATTGTTGTTCACAGATAAGTTTAGGAACGTAATTTGACTAGAAATTAGATGAATCTCTTCTTTTGTACAAATGTAACATAATCCTACTTTTCTCTAATTCTTGAATGTCCTTTTCAAGTTCAGTGCTTACGTTTAATTTTACAACCGTAACATGCCTTGGTGGCGAAATAGGGTTTCAAATATTTGGAGATTCAATTATAGGTCTAATTTATGACTAAACTAAGAACTGCTTACAAGTCTATTCAACGTGTCACCTTTGAAATTCCCAAATGGACTTCTTTCTTTTCACGAAAATGTTCTCTGTTGGAAGTAATGTCCCGTTATAGGCCATTTTATTGTTTGCAACATAAACATATCTTGAAAAACATCTACACCCTTTGTTCAATTTGCTGTTCCTAATGCAATTGAATGTGTTTAGTATTTCAATATTCTGAAAAGAGTCTTAAATAATACTGTCTGAAAGTCAAATTGGGAAAACTGTATTTCTGTCAAAAACAGACGCCTTGAATCTCTGCTTGGAATGCCAAATTTTCTTTCCAGTTTTCATACAAGTGCTTAGATTTTCAAAGCAACTTCTTTCCTCCTCAGATTATTAGATAAGATAATATAATAACAAGATTTCACTTTTTAGTAAAAATGTATGGCTTAGAATGAAATACGGATTTAGGGAGACATTTTTCTGTTTAATTGCACAAATTATGAGTGGGAACAACAATCCTCAGCGCATTAATATCAATAGTATATATTATATAAAATTGTTATTCTACCAGTTATATTATATGGACTCTTACTTTAAGGGAGGAAAGAAGATTACGAGTATTTGAGAATAAAGTTCTTAGGGCCAAAATGAGATGAACAGACAGGTGAATGGAGAAGACTACATATTAATGAGTTACATGGTATGCATAAGAAGACGATGAGATAAGGATGCAGTGGAATAGTAGGGAAATGGTTGAACATATACAAAATTATCAGATTAAATGGTTCCAACACGTCCAGAGAATGTCAAATTCCCGTTTACCAAAGATGATTTACCACCTCAACCCTAAAGGCAAAAGAGACCTCGGAAGACCCTTCAACCGATGGAAAGATCAGGTTTTGTAGTCGCAGAACGGGCATCATCACCCAATACTGCATTCGGAAGAAGAAGAAGAAGAAGAAGCATAAGAAGACAGATATAAGAATAACAGTTAAATCTCGTAGACTGCAATGGGTAGAACATGTGACATGAATAGGGAATGAAAGAGGTGCATGCAAGCATGTAAGAAAACCAGAGGGAAGCCGCTCAGTTGATAGACCAAGAATGAGGTGGGAGAATAACATTATCCATGATTTGAAGGAATACATTATACAGGGATGATTGGAAATCATCACCTCAGGATAGGGATGTATGAAGAGCTTATTTCCGCGCGGCCATGAACCTACGGGTTCGATAGAGCCAGTGAGTTAGTTAGTATTTATATTTATTTTATTTAGCCTGGTGGAATTATCGCCATATGGCATTCTCTTCCATTCACCAGGACAAAATTAATGTTACTTTAGAATATAGCAATCACCATTAGATAGATAGATAGATCATCGGTTGATTAATATCTTTGACATCGTCCGATTCCTAATAGCCAATTTTGTCGGTCCATCCAATCTCCTGGTTGTAGATGTTTCTCCATCATGTATAAACATATTCCCTGACTCCAGGAGGTTTTAGGTCTTCCTCTGCTTCGTCTTCTTTCGGGTTTCGATTCCAAAACAGATTTTGGTAGTCGATCCTCTTCCATCCGTACCATCTTAATTGCTGAGTTTTAATATAATCTAAAATAGTGTCTTCAATCTTCATTTTCTCCCTTATAACTGAGTTCCTAATTTTTTCTCTTCTTGAAATTCTTGCTGCTCTTCGTATAAAATCCATTTCCGTTGCCAAAAGATGCTTTTAACAATTGTATGATATATATTCATTTTATTTTTATTACTTATATGTTTATCTTACAATATTCCATTGAGGCAAGCAATTTCAAATTTTCCTATACTATTTCTATTTCTTATTTTCTCTTCACAACTCCCGTTTTTATAATTTTAATTCCTAAATATGTGATCTCACTACAAGATTTTATTGTTTCTCCAGTCTCCAAAATTAAATTTTGTTCTGGTTCACCAATTGATAAATATTTAGTTTTTTTTCATGTTCAAATTTAATCCCCATTTTTCGTATTTTTCTACTAATTTTCTAGTCATATATTCTAAATCTTCATAATCTTGTGCAATTTACAATTGATCATCTGCAAAATGTAAGTTGTATAAAGTTTTGTTGTTTGATATAGGAATTCCCAAGCTTCAACATTTTCTCCTCCAATTTTTTAATATTTCATGTACATGTATTTTAAACAGAGTCGGTGACAGACAACAACCTTGACGAAGATCTTTATTTATCTCAAAACCTTGTGACAATTTACTGCAATCACAATTAATTTCAATATTAAATACTACATAAATGAAAATTGTATCAATAAAATATATCGAAAAGATTAAGATCGATTAGCAAATTAATGATAATTAAAATTAAGACTGACACTAATAATAAAGTGTACACAAGGAATAAAAAATAAATTGAAGCCTTGACTGTCCCTATCTAACGTACAAAAAAAAAACAAAGAAAAATAAGAAACTTATTTGTCGAATATATAATATTGAACGTAAAAAAACTGAAAAAATTGTTAATCTTAATATCTTCTTCTTCTTCGTCAGGCTCTACGAGTTCCAGTGGAATGTCTTGGCCTTCTCAACCAGTTTACTCAACTTCTTCCTATCTTGTGCAGTAGATATTTTCATAAAATAAAATATTTTATTATTATTATTATTATTATTATTATATTATTATTATTATTATTATTATCCGGCTTTTACAATGAATATACATTTTTCCGGTACCCATGTTCACAGTTAACTACACATTTGATTCAACACATTTTTCCATTTTTGTCTGTTCATCCATATATCTTCTTCTATTTCCCATTCCCTCTTAGTTTCATTGATTCCCTGAATCCACGTAATATTTGGTTTTCCCTTCTTTTTTCTTCCCTGTGGTTCCCAATCCATGATTATCTTAGGTAGTCTTCCTTCTTCCATCCTTCTAATGTGTCCGTACCAATTTGTTTCTTCTTTATAAAATCTAATATTGAATATTGTACCTGCATTTTTTCTTTTATATATGAATTTCTGATTTTATCCTTCCTGGATATTCTTGAAGCACGTCTCCAGTAGTCCATTTCAGTGGCGAGTAATTTTTTTTTTATTTGTGCATTTAAAGCCCACACATCAGCTCCATAGGTAATAATGCTTCTGATTATTGTATTAAAAATAGTTTTTTTTGTTTCTTTGAAGATATGTTTGTCCCATACTATTCCATTTAGGGCAGATATAGCATACTTTCCTATATTGATCCTGTTTCTTATCTCTGTTTCTTGTTTTCCATCTTTAGTAATTTTAATTCCCAAATACTTATATTCTTCAGTGTATTTAATTGTCCCTAAATTTTCTTCTAGTATTAAATCTTGAGGAAGATCCCCTATTGTCATATATCTAGATTTATCCATATTGATCTTTAAACCCCATACACTATATTCTTGTATTAATTTTCTAGTGAGGGATTCTATATCTTCAAATTCTTGAGCCAATATCAATTGGTCATCTGCAAACTGGAGTGTATATATTGTTGAATTATCATCTAGTGGTATTCCCATCGGTTTACATTTCTTTTTCCATTCTTGAAATAAAATAAATTAATTATATTGAGTGTTAAAATAATACCATGGCTGTAGTATATAAGTTAGTTTGTTATTACATTTCTTTTTCAGTTCGTTTTTTAACTACTTTATAATAGTTTAATAAGGGTCAAGGGAATTTTAAATAGAGAAAGATATGTGACACTTCGGGGATTGCCTAAGTAGCACAATCGTTTAGTTCGCCAGCGGGTAAAGCTGGATATATTTGGTTCAAATCCTGGTTTAGGCAGATTTTCTCCCTCTTTCTTCTTCTTCTTCTCCACTTCCTGGTTTAGGCAAGAGTTGCCTGTTCCGTCTTAACTAATAGATATAAGACCATCTCTCCGAGAACGTCCAACATCTCTTCTTCCTCTTGGAAAATAATGGAAGATTTTATTTGGTAATCTACTTTCTTCTATTATTTCTACATGTTCTTTCCACTGTATCTTGTAGTTAAATATCTTTTCTTTTATGGAGTAGATCTGCAGTTCTTCACGGATACCCTATTTTCTTATCTGGTCCATTCT
The DNA here is from genome assembly GCA_030220185.1 of Diploptera punctata. NCBI lineage: Eukaryota > Metazoa > Arthropoda > Insecta > Blattodea > Blaberidae > Diploptera > Diploptera punctata. Next base: position 504,892 of record JASPKZ010007830.1, read on the forward strand.
AGTGCAGCTTTTTACTCTTCTTAAAAATTTCATCTCGGCTGCTTGGATTTTACTTTCTTGTTTGATAGTGGTAATCCAAGATTCACTCCCATACAAAAGGACAGGGACAGCGATTGTTTTATAAAATTTTAATTTTGTTTGTTTATGGGCTTTATTATTCAATGTTTTATTCATTGAACCACAAATAGCTTGAAACTGATGTTTCTCCCTCTTTAGTTGCATGCGGATAGCAACACGGAGTACTTTGATTTCAACTTTACAGTTATGGAAATTTAGTGGAATTCCCTCTAAATCAGCCTGCTGTCCTCTGGTGTGGATCGCGGGTTCAAACCCGGCCAGAGCCGAAAGATTTCATGCGTAATACCACTGATTATGGAGGAAGTAAATCCGTGAGTCCTGTGTTATAGTTTTATAGCACACCAAGAGTAAAAAAAAAAAGGTACTGAACAGAGATTTTCGGTCCTTACTGGTTATTAAATGCCTACGTAATTCAAGATAACATTTAGTCAAAATAAATCTATGTTGTTCCTGCTGATTCCCGCAGTGAAATAATTCAACTCCAGAAATTAGTATTTTTATTTGTCTACAGCTAGTCGCGTCGTACCTTAACGGTCGAAGGCATTATGCCTTCCATTTAAGGAAAAAAAGCCCTATGGTTTGACCGGGTACCGAACCCGGGACCTGATGAACAATAGTCAGTAACACTGACCACTAACTAGCCCATGAGGCTGGTCTTGGTTTCAGTATTGTTTTATATGTTTTAATTTTTGCTATCCTAAATGCGACCCATTGCATTTTTGTGTTGGAATTCAACGCTTTGAGTATAGATGGCCTTTTTTTCTTCTTCTTCACTCACGGTCCAGAGAGTCAGGTACAAGCTACAGAGAATTTTTTAGAAGAACTGTAGGATGAACTAAATCAGATCGCAAACGCAATGAAGAGATACGATCAGAATTGAATATATATTTCATACGCGAAATATATATATATATATATATATATATATATATATATATATATTGTATCAAATTGAATGCATATTTTGAAAAAAAATGCAATTATATTCCAACAAGTCAAGTTGATTTAGGAAGATCCTTTAAAAGATGGAAGGATGCTATGAAGACAGCCTAAACCGTGAGTGAAGAAGAAAAAAAGACATCTGTGCACAAAGCGTTGAACTGCAAGCACAAAAAAATGCAATAGGTCGTATTTAGGATAGCAAAAATTAAAACATAAAACAATACTGAAACCAAGATCAGCGTCATGAGCTAGTGGTCAGCGTTTCTGACTACTATTCATCAGGTCCCAGGATCGATTCCCGGTCAAACCATAGGAATTTTTCCTTAAATGGAATTATTGCTGTGGTTGCCCATGGTCTGAAATTTAGGTTAAGTTTGGGTAAGAACTTTCATTATCATTTATCATCCTTCATATCATCGGGGTAACGTAACTCAGCCTTCTAGGCGCGCCAACTTCAGAAGTGGGTTAAAGAATTATATAGGGATTTATATCTGGTAGAAGATATTAGAAGAAAGAGACTGGAATGGGTAGGACATGTGTTGCGCATGGAGCAAGAAATATTTTAGAAGGAAACCAGAAGGAATAAGAAAGGTTTGAAGACAGAAACTAAAATAGTTAGATAAGGTTGACCAGCCTCATGGACTAGTGGTCAGCGTTCCTGACTACTGTTCATGAGGTCCCGGGTTCGGTTCCCGATCATAGGAAATTTTCCTTAAAAAGGAATTATTGCTGTGGTTGCCCATGGCCTGGAATTTAGGTTAAGAACTCTCCTGGCGCTTCATTACCATTTATCACCCGTCATACCATCGGGGTAACGTAACTCCGTCTTCAAGGTGCCCCAACCTAAGAAATGGATTACAATTCTGCCAATGCTAAGGAAGGAAGCCAGAAATGTCATAAAAGACAATCTGGTGGCATTAGACAAAAAAAAATATATAAGAAGAAACAGGTATACAACAGATCAGATAAGACAGATTTTAGAAAAGAAATGGGAATATAATGGTACTGTACATCAACTATATGTAGACTTCAAAAACGCATATGATTCAATTAAGAGGGAGAAGTTATAGCCTATAGTATCGTGCTGGAGTTCGGAATTCCTAAAAAGTTAGTTAGACTTACAGGGACGTGTATAAATGGCACAAAGAGTAGGGTGCGTGCAGGCAAACAGTTTTCGGACGCTTTTGAAATCCAGAATGGGTTGAAGCAAGGAGATGCGCTTTCTCCTCCACTATTTAATTTTGTACTAGAGCATGCCATTAAATCTTTAGAGAATGAGGAAGGCTTACAACTCAATGGTATTATATTGATGATGTAGTATTATTGGCCGATAGCGAGGAGATACTAAAGGACAACACGCACACACTATTGAGTAACACTAAGAAATTAGGACTGGAAGTAAATATCAATAAAACTAAATATATGGTCACACGTAGATATTCATTATATAATGGAAATGGACAGCTAATGACAAATGAAGGAAATTTTGAGGAAGTGGGTGAATTCAAATACCTAGGAACAATAATCACAAATACGAATGAGATGCACAAAGAAATTAAACATAGGCTCAATTCTGGAAATGCGTGCTATTATGCATTGCAGAGACTCTTGATGTCCCAACTCCTTTCAAAAAACGTTAAACTGAAAATATATAAAACTATTATTCTACCAGTTATATTATATGGGTGCGAAACATGCACTCTTACTTTAAGGGAGGAAAGGAGATTACAAGTATTTGAGAAGATGAACAGACAGGTGAATGGAGAAGACTACATAACAATGAACTACATGGTCTTTATAGGAAGCCAGATATAATAAGAACAGTTAAGTCTCGTAGACTGCGATGGGAAGGACATGTTGCACGTATGGGGAATGAAAGACTTGCATGGAAGCTTCTTTTAGGAAAGCCAGAAGGAAAACGCCCAGTTGGTAGACCAAGAATGAGGTGGGAGAATAACATTAACTATGATATGAGGGAAGTAGATTATATATGGAATGATTGGAAAGCATTAGCTCAGGATAGGGATGTATGGAGACCTTATGTCCGCGCGGCCATGAATCTACGGATTCGATAGTGCCAGTGAGTAAGTAAGTAAGACAACTAAAGGTGAAAAGATGAAGACAGGAAGCTAGTAATAGAGAAGAATGGGTAGTTGTTATGAAGGAGGCCAAGGTATTTTGAGGCCCGTACAGCCGAAGGAAGAAAAAGGCATTGGAAAACGCACACACTTTTCCTTCTCGATTTACAGTGATTCAGTGGTGCCGAGTGATTCAGAAATATGGCTACACGGTAGATCGCATTTTGTGACGAAAAATTATTATTAAAGGAAATACAATGTTATCATTGGAAAGGGAATCCTTCAAATTACAACAATAGAACAAAACAAAACAAATCACTGCTCATGTGCAGCTTGGCGGGTTGATTTTTGTGGGCTAGCGTCGAATGTCTCCTCAACATTTTTCGTTGTTTCCGCATCCGTGCTAATGCGAGTCCTTCCAGGATGTTTGATTTTCTGCATCCTTCCCGTTTCCAGCAGTCGTTTTCTCCACTTCCCCACAGTCGACGGCTGCAATGCTACGTTAAACTCACGTCTTGCCCGTCTTGCTGCCTCACGATCATTAGCATACGTTATTGCCCTTCCAGCAATTGTAATTTGCTGTTGCATATTCAACGCCATTTTGACTAATGACGTAAGTTCTACACTATATTGTTTTATTCGATTTTTGTCTTCTTCTTCTTCTTTTTCCTTTCAAGTATTAGGCCAAGGCCTGTTACGATTCTATAGAAAAATTTCCGTCCAGCGTTTCATAGGACGGTCCAGTGGTCTTCGTCCTCTTGGTATATAATTATAAACAGCTTTGGGGATCCGATTTGAACTCATTCTTTCAAGATGGTGTTTCCAATTTAGTTGGTACTGTTTAATATATTCCAAAATTGGCGTAGTCTTCAATTCTTTTAAGATATCTGTGTTCCTTTTCCGATCCCATCTGATGTAACCCGCTGTTCTGCGCATGAATCTCATTTCACAAGCCGTTATTCTGCTTTCATGTTGTCTTTTTTATGTGTCCATGCTTCACTACCATAGGTCAACACTGGTTTCTAGCCAAAGTGTTATATAAACGTAATCTGGCGTTCTTTTGTACAAGGGATGGTTTCATAACTTGATTAATAATTCCTAAACTTTTATTATAACTAGTAACTTTTTCAGGGATATCCTTTTCATCCTAGATAGAGAGATAATATCCAAGATATTTAAATTGATTAGATCTCTCTAAAATTTTATTCTGGAGGCAGATTTTACTTTGTATGGGGTCCTTCCCATGAAATGCCATAATTTTAGTTTTGTTAAATTATATTTCCATATTAAATTTGGCACCTATTTTTTGTAAATTATAAATTGATCGTTGCAAATCATTTTCGGAAAGTGCCAGAAGAGCTAAATCGTCTGCAAAAAGAATAGCATCGAGTTTGAGGTTCCTATTGATGGGTATATATCCCCGTTGTGTTTTACTCCATTTTTGTAATTTGAATAATTGCCTTTCCAACGGTAATTTCATATTTCCTGTAATGGTAATATTTTCATCACACAACGCGATCAAACGTATAGCCGCATATTTATGATTCACCCCGTATGTTTATAAACTTCTGTAACTAAGTTTAAAGAGTACAGTAGCAGTTTCCTTACAATTTCACAGGCTTAGGATCGCCTATGGATTGATGCTATGTAAATAGCAAGATATATACTAGATATATCTAAATCCATAACACGACAGGTCTAGAAGGCCTTTATCATACCGACCAATTGCTGATATTACATCCATATGAGTTAATCATAGAGGTTGACCATCATTTGTTCACAATAGTAGAAATGTAGTATGCATGCCGGGTCCCCCAGATATTAGTTTTCTCATTATGAATCATCTATTTAAATTAACTAACTAACTCACTGGCACTATCGAACCCATAAGTTCATGGCCGCGCGTACGTAAGCTCTCCATGCAATCGCTATCCTGCGCTAATGTTTTCCATTCATTCCCTGTATATTCTACTTCCTTCAGATCATGATTGATGTTATTCTCCCACGTCAGTCTTGGTCTACCAACTGGGTGTTTTCCCTCTGGTTTCCCTACAAGAAGCTTCTATGCACGTCTTTCATTCCCCATTCGTTCCACATGTCCTGCCCATAGGAGTCTACGAGATTGTTCTTATTATATCTGGCTTCCTATAAAGACCAGTTAGTTCACTGTTATTAGTCTTCTCCATTCAGCTGTCTGTTCAACTCTCTTTGGTCCAAAATGTTTCCTAAAATTTAATATATTCTCAAAAACAAGTAATCTCCTTTCCTCCCTTAAAGTAAGAGTCCGGGTTTCGCATCCATATTTTAGCCTTTGGCATGGATTTCCTGAGGTACTCCCCGCCCGGAGAACCGAATAGGGGACTATTTTACCTCCGGAAAATTCTGCCCCAATGGAACCCAGTCCGCGTTTCTTGATGGTTGTATTTTTACGATGAAAGATCTTCAATCTTTCGACCAAGGTACTTTTTTCGTCGGGCTTATTACCTTCGATCAGTCCGGTGTAGCTACCCAAATTCGTCAAGATTGTAGGTGCCGACAATAACAGAAATTCCATGAGAATTTCTTGTCTTATAGGGATTCGAACAAGCACACGTTCCATAGCTTTCTGCCAAGGCATGATACCTTGGAACACTATTGCGAGTGTCGAAGTTTTGTTTACTTGACATTTAAGTCCTGCAGTCTTTAAAATATTAAGACCAGTAGATCTACCTGCTACAGCATATCGGTCGCCCTCAAACAAAATGCTTTTGTGTTTAAAAGAACTGCGGCAAGTAAATATAAGTCAAATTTAGATGAAAACGGCAGATAAATCAGACATTTTAATATCCATCCATAGTAATTCTGCCCGAAGGCAGGTCTTTCACCGCAATCATAGCATTTTCATGGTATGCTTTGCAGCTTTACTAGGGAATTGTAGGTGTGGTAGCTTCCCGTTGCATTTCAATATATAGTATATATTTGTCCAACACTGTGGTATCGAGATAGCGTGCTGCCTTGTCACATAGCGGGCCCGGGTTTGATTCGCGGTTGGGAAAAGTGGATGAGTTTTTTTTCCCCAGGGTTTTTCCTCACCTGTAAAACAAATGCCAGGTAGTTTTAAGGCTATAAACGTCCCCGAAGATCGTCTGTCCATCATCACCACCCTTATATCTTCATCATTCTTCACCTGTGTGGAAAGCAATAGGAAGCTAACACACTTATAATTCCATAGTAAAGCTGCAAAGCATAGAATGAAAATGCTATGATTGCAGTGAAAGACCTGCCTTCGGGCAGAACACTGTAGAATAGCAAAAGTATTTAATACATTTTAACATTTCACTACATAACTTCTACCGTGGTTTAAAATGAATTTATTAACCCATTCACCTCAAAAGACGAGATAGACTCGCCGGCAGTTAAATGACCTTCAACTCAGAAGACGAGGTACACTCGCTTAACTCTGCTCTTATATATTTTGTAATATTTTGTACATCCCTTGGCAGGGTAAACGTTTGTTAACATTTATGAATTAGCAGAGGAATGTGCTTTAGCCTTCATCCTTATAGTGACTTCAAGTACCGTTATCTTTTGTTTTTTTGAATGTGTGAATATAGAAAATACAATTTACGGTAACTTAAATCCGGTTTCTGGGAAAATGTGTAGATCATTTATACCTGAAGCGAATGGGTTAAAGTTTCTATAGTCCCTTCAGTAATGCGATTCTCAGGGTCCGGTATTACTTTAATTGATTTTTTGATGATTGTCTTTTTTTCTGAACATTACATGTTATCTTGTTGATAGCAGTAATTGTTATGTTGTCAAGACTTTGTCTTGTTCTTGTTCTTCTTCTCTCTCTCTCTCTCTCTCTCTCTCTCTCTCTCTCTCTCTCTCTCTCTCTCTTATTTTTATTTAAATAAAGAAACTTTCGACGAAGGGTCGATAAAGTTATGGTTTTAAGACTCCCAGGGTAATTTTTATTACTCGTAGCGGAGGGGTTAAGGCAAGATGCCATGGCGCAGAGCTACAGGACTTGCGCTGGTTCGAGTCTCCATGGGGAAGACATTTTCTCATGGAATTTCTGGCAGTATGGGACCAGTGCCCACCCAGCATCGTGAGGCATTTGGGTAGCTACAATAAGTAGCGACTGCAGGTTGAGAAAACCAGCTATGATGGCTGGGGGTCCCCATATGCTTAAAATATGAGACCCCCTACACTGGCTGGATGATCGTCTACCTCTGTGATTAACATGTGAGGAAGTGAGATCAGCAGTCGGCTAGTAGGCCAAGGGCCTTCTAGGTCTGTTGGGCAGTGGAGTGTTTTTAAGTTTTGCTGCTAGATACTTGAAATCAGACACTTCTTCAAAATTTTCTTCATTTGTAATTAGTTGTCCATTTCCATTATATAATGCATTTCTATGTGTGAAAGTATGTTCAGATTTATTGATGTTTACTTCTAGCCCCAATTTCTTAGTGTTACTCAATAGCCTTAATGATAAACTAAATATATTTAGGTAAATATGATAATGATGACCATATGAAATTCGGGGACAGTTTGCGCCTTAAAGTTTCCTGGCATATGTCTTACCCCCAAAAAATGTCACCCAGGAAACTTGTCTCGACCGCGGATGGATCCCGGGCCCTCTGCGTCACTAGGCAGCACGCTACATCGAGACCACATCTGTCTCTAACCTTTATGTCGGGGGGGGGGACACAAATTGAACAGAACTCTAAACTGGGTACGTAGGTCTAATATTTTATGATAAGGTAACAAAGATCAGAAATAAATATTTGGGTAACTGATCTTGAATTTAACCCTTAAATTGACAAAACACAATTTCTCATGTTTGTTATTTAAATATGGTTGACCGCTGTGAAAACGGAATATTGCATAACTGTTATTATTAGATCATCGGTATGGGCCCTAAGGCCCATTCCACCACCAATCAAAACTGGTCTCGCCATTTTTTTTTGTAGGCCTTCCTGGGGTTCTTCTTCCGCGAGGTGTATATTGTTGCATATTGTTCTGGTAACAGATGTTTCTGACATGCGTTGTACGTGCTCTCTCCAATTGACTTGATGTCTTCTTATTATGTCTAAATTGTTGTTTATTTTTAGTTCTCGTCTAATGTCTTCACTTGTCTTTTTATCAAATAATGTATAGCCGGCTACAAATATCAGAGACCTAATTTCAGCAATATTATTATGTATATTCTGTAATTTTTGTCTTCTTCTACTTCATGAAATTAAACCTTTTGACCTGTTTTTACTTCAAGTGGGATTTAATGAATCTTCTCATCTAGTAAATGGGCGTCCAACACTTCTATGTGATATTGGTTTGTACTTTAATAACAGCTGATGGATTTATCTGTAGACAATCTTTTAACATATTCATACCAGTTGTTTCTCACATTATCAATTCTATTTGTTGAATTAAAAATATATCCATCTGTTATCTATGGATGTGAGACCTGAACATTGACAAAGGCAGATAGTAAACAAAAGGAGGCTGCCGAGGTGGAGATGTTGAGAGCAATAGCAGGATACCAAAGGACCGATAAAAAGAAAAACGAAGATATAAGAACAGAACTTAATATCTTTTATCTCCGTGAAAGAATAAAATATTATCAAAGTGCTTATCTTGAGCACATATTACGAATGAATGAACAGCGCATACCAAGAAGAATGTGTGATTATAAACCAAAAGCTAGAAGAATGTTGGGAAGACCATTGAAGTGATTGAAGGACCAATTTGACCTATAATGAGATCGGAACAGGCCATTGGGCTTAATCCATGTTGTTGATGAAAAATATACAAGTATTTTCTAATAACTTCATTTCTTTTTCTGTCCAAAATTGACACCTGCCACTGAACGTAAGATCTTCATTTCTGCAGTTTTGTCTGAACGTTAAAGGTCGAATGTTTGAACGCATTAGACAGTAAAAGGCGTTCTCTGCTGAGAAAGTTTTATCCAAATACATTTTGCTTACTCAGAAATCTATTCATGCGATAATAATTGTAAGCTACCTGATGAGGTACCTTAAGATCATAGCTCAAGATAGAAACTTATCGTGAAAAGTCCCGAAGGGAACCGATGGTAACCGATGTAGTTTGAAACCTTTGCAGCTTTATCCAAGATGTCGGACCTTGAAGACTTCGATCATGTTTTCGGTATACGCGGAGAAGAGGAATTTGATAGAGTCTACCAAAGAATTCAACTGGAAGAACAGGAGAATCGGCGTAATATTGCGCGACACAGACGTCGTTGTATACGGTATTATTTGCGGGATGCAAACGTAAATGCGTTCCTCTATAGCAGACGAAAATAACGGAAGTGGTTTTATCGCTGAGAATTCTGGGCAATTCGTTGCCAATATTACGAAAACGTCAACTTTCATGCATGACCGGTAAGTCGGCCGTTAATTCGATCTCAGCAATTGCTCACGGTGAGTCAGCTCACCAGTGATTGGAAGTAATTTGAGTAGAGACTAATGTATTTGCATGCGGCCCTAAGAGTCCAATTCTCACTTGCATATGTTTAGACGGACACTCTGTAATTCAACACATATTTTAGTAATTTCCACTCGTTCGTTTCTTTCTGTTTAATTAAAAAACTTTTTACAGTAAAGTCACATGTTGAGAAAACCAGACAGAGCCATCGAGAAGACTGCACTAGATTGTAATCAGCAAGGAGTAAGAAAGAGGAGACGACCTAGGAAAACTTGGAATTGATCAGGAAGCAAAGGAAACAGGGAAATAGTTGAATGTGGGCTTTCACGGCCGGTAATCGTAATGTTGAGTGATTCCGGGTTATGTGGCCGTGGTCCATAGTTGGTGTTGATACCAGACGTTTCGCCCTCAACTGCGGAGGGCATCTTCAGTGGCGAGTGCTTCTATGCGTGTTTCCTGGTCGGAAGATCTACTTAGAAAGCTGGAAACAAGTGAAATGGGTGGCTGGAAGCAGAGTACGCTAGAGGAACTTTACTGTGTGAGTGTATCTGTTTGTGGACTCAATAACAACTTGACCGATTTTAATGGCGTTTTCACCATCATTCTGCGATTTTTTTGGGACGACTAAAGTATGTACAGATATGTACTGCAGGGCCGGTGCTAGAAAAAAGGGCATCGGTGTGCTAAAAAAGTAACTTTTTGGACGTTTATATGACTTTTTCTTCGTCTTCTTCTTCCTTTGCTCTACGGTCCTCTAAGAACCTTAGCTTCCTTCATAACAACTGCCAAATCTTCTCTATTACTATCTTTTTGTCTCCATCTTTTCCCCTTCAGTTCTTTTAAATGACTTACGCTGCCTAAACTGTAACAACTGCACCAAATTAATGTACACAGAATTGAATATCTAAAAAAAATTGTACAAAAAATGTCCGCGGCTGCATATATATATCCATCCAGCCATCCATAGTAATTCTGCCCGACGGCAGGTACTTCACTGCAATCATAGCATCTTCATGCTATGCTTGCAGCTTTACTAGGGAATTGTAGGTGTGCTAGTTTCCCGTTGCTTTCCACACCGGTGAAGGATGATGATGAAGATGATGATAATGATAAGGATGATGATGACCATATGATTTTGGGGACCGTTTGGGCCTTAAGGTTTTCCTGACTTTGTCTTACAGGTGAGGAAAAACCCCGATAAAAACCTCACCCAGAAAAACAGTTCCGACCGGGGATCGAACCCGGGCTCGCTGCGTGACAAGGCAGCAAGTTACCTCGAGATGAACAGCGGTGGATGTATATATATATATATATATATATATATATAAATATATCTCTTTTACGGATTAACTCACAACAACCATTTTATGTTTTTCAGCTCGCTGATTCCAAGAAGAACGGAATAAGTAGATTTCCTGGCACGCCGCGTATTCAGAACGGGTATCTCAAATTAATTACGATATCAATTTATAATTATTTTTCCTTTTACTTCTTCTTCATCATCATCATCATCATCATCATCATCATATGAGGTCCTACAGCTCCTTGACCTCCTTAAGAACTGCCGCCCAATCATCTTTTTCCAAAGCTCTCTGTCTCTTAATTCCTATCTTCACAAGGTCATCTAACCACCGTAATTTGGGTTTTGCATATTTAATTAAACGTAAAAATCACGTTTATTTTATTTAGGCGTAGCAGCGCATTCCGGGTTTTAGTTAATACTAGCTAATACCCGGCGTGCGCTGCTACGGCTAAATAAATGTTAATGTGTTTTTACGTTTAGTTGAATAAGTAAAAGGAAAAATAATTATGAATTTATATAGTTTGTATTTTTAGATACCCCGTGCTGATTACCCGGCGTTGCCCTTGAATCTACGTATCCTAATGTATTTGGCATAAATGAGCTGAAAGACATAATTCGTTATTTTGAGTTACACGTGCTGCTGCTATGCTTGCCCAGGAATCTACTTATCCCGATCTTTTTGGCATCAATGAAAGACAAAAATGGTTATTGTGAGTTATCCGTAAATGAAAAACATGTGCTGTCGCAGACTTTTTTACAGAGTTTTTTTTGAGATATTCAATTCTGTGTACATTCATTTTGTGTATTTGTTATGTTTTAGGCAGCGTAAGCCATTTAAGCGCCAAAAAAGGATTTTTCACGTTTTTTTACTAGAAAGGGTCATTTTTAAAGGTGTAGGAGTTGAGTATCACAACTCTCTTTTAGACTATGTTCATCCCGGGAATCTCCTGAACATTTTGCAAAAAAACCCATCACAATCTTATGAACCGTATGGCAGCGCATAAAATACGAACAAACAAACAAACATTTTTACACGCTTTAAATTAGCTTGACCTGTATCTATCTATCTATCTATCTATCTATCTATCTATCTATCTATCTATCTATCTATCTATCTATCTATCTATCTATGTAACTGAATCTTTCAACTCGTTTTTCACCCACTTAAAATAATTGGGTCGACTTGAAATTTTGTATACTTGTAAAGGACCCGTGACAATACAATAATTTCATATTTATTATATATTGGATTAAATGAATGAAACCAATAGCCAATTGCCAATTTAAGGGTTAAGAATTACAGAACAGTAGTCTACAGGGTGATTCACAATAAATATTACAGACTTCTAGGGGTTGTAGGGGGGACTTAGTAGATAAAGTTTTGATAAGAACCCACGTCCGGAAACGTAACATTTTTATGTAAAATAAATTTGAAGATCGGAACACAATGGGCTGATATCGTTTGTCTTGTGTTTCAGAATAAGTATTACAGACTTCTAGAGGTTGTACTTCACCTGTCGAGTCGGAGGAAGACCTTCTTGCACGAATTCTGGCGACAGCAGAAATTATTGAGCACACACCACGTCTTGTGTGGCGTGTTTATGAAAATATGCGTCGCAGGTAGAATTTGTGCAACGAACAACAGGGTCCCCATATGGAACCACACTTGTAGTGCAGCCCCAAGATGTCTGTAATACTTATTCTAAAACACAAGACACGCGATATCAGCCCATTGTGTTCCGATCTTCAAACCTACTTTACATCGAAATGGTACATTTCGGACATGGGTTCCTTATCAAAACTTTATCTACTAAGTACCCTCTACAACCCCTAGAAGTCTGTAAATTACTCTGTAGATAGATTCGTAAGTGACAGTTGTGGATAAACTTTACTGAAGTTAGCTGTGGTGTCATAACAACTTGTTTAGTCCTGTGGTGAACACACAGCGATCCTGATACGTGCCTAGGAGACCCTTGGGGCAGCAGAAGGTTTTCATACGTTCGCCACGAAACTTCAGTCCAGCGTTGATGTCGCTTTTACCGTCAGAACATACGTGTAGCTCTCATTTCACTTAGAGGCTGAATTGACGCCAGGGCATCGGTGGCGTTGGAAGATTCAGGCCAAATTAGAAAATATTGACCCTGTCGTGAATGGAATCCCTGATCTTCCGGCTTCTAGCATTGCCTCAACTAACAACTCTAGGGCGTGACTAACTAACTAACTCATTGGCACTATCGAACCCGTAAGTTCATGGCCGCGCGGACATAAGCTCTCCACACATCCCTATCCTGAGCTACTGTTTTCCAATCATTCCCTGTATAATCTACTTCCCTCAAATCAGAGTTAATGTCATTCTTTGTCTACCTTCTGGTTTTCCTACAAGAAGCTTGCACGCATGTCTTTCATTCCTCATATGTGCCACATGTCCTGCCCATCACAGGCTACGAGATTTAACTGTTCTTATTATATCTGGCTTTATATAAAGACCAGGTAGTTCACCTGTTGTTCGAGCCTTTGGCATGGGTTCCCTAAAATAGTTCCCGCCCGGAGAACCGAATGGGGGACTATTTGACCTCCGGAAAATTTACCCCAGTTGAACCCATGTCCGCATTTCTTGACGGTTGTATTTTTACGGTGAAAGGTAGTAAATCTTTCAATGAAGGTATTTTTTTCGTCTGGCCTATCACCACGATCGGTCCGGCATGGGCAACCCTATGGGCAGCAATGCTACCGCCCTAGGAGATTTTATTATTACTAAAATCTTGGCAGTCTCCTCACAGTATCAGCATTTTATGGGAAATTAATGCAATCCGACACAAAGAACTTCCGTATTTGACCTGCGTAGAACGAGCGCTACCATCGTTATACTGTGTTTGTTTATTAGTATTAAATAACTGGCTTGCATAATTAATTAGGCCCTACGTGCATTAGAGAGAGATGGATATATAAGGGTAGATCCTTGACCGCTTTCTTCCAATCACAAAAGAAAAAACCTATCCTGTTGTCAGTGTTCGTCTTCCCCCCTTCTCCTATTAACATCTGGTGAAGAAAAACCGTAAAACACTGGTACGAGAGAGAGAACTGAGCACAACTGTCTCTTTCTACAAATGTAATGTAAAGTTAAACCAGACGAACAATAGTTCACAGTCATCTGTCATCTGTTATACCGACGATCAGAAACTCTCGTACAGTGTTAATGTTGTATTAAACCTTAAAACGGAGCACGCCATAGCGCGATAAGCTACAAGCTGGAAGGTCAAGGGTTCGCGTCCTGGTGTGATCAGGATTTTTAAACTCACCCAAAACTTCTGGCTTACTATTAATATAGACTAGGGTTGACTCAATCTGTAATGGAAATAAACACCAGACGATTGCATGAGGAAAACACGATAGTCATGCAGGGCTGGCAACCTGTGTGACATCAAGTGTCGATTGTCTAGGAAAGGAAGACTTAATATCCACCGCTGTGGTCTAGATGTAGCGTAGTGCCATGTCAAGCAGCGGACACGTGTTCGATTACCGGTCGGGACAGGCTCCTGGGTGAGGCTTTTTCGGGGTTTTTCCTCGCCCTGTAAGACAAATGTCAGAAATCTTAGGGTCCAACGGGCCCCCAAAATTCATCCGACCATAATCAGAAAATGTTATGATTGCAGCGAAAGTCCTGCCCTCGGGCAGAATTACAATGGATGGATAGAATATCCTACTATCCGAGGTTCTCCTACTTCTTGTAGCGGGATCTCTTTACCTTCTTCTTCTTCTTCTTCCTCTCGTGGTTTAGGTCGAATGGTCTGTTCCGCCCTCATTGCACCTCTCTATTCGTCGTTCAAGATCTGGTAGACCATGACATCCCAACATTAAAAAATCTATTGCGCAATAGGCCTAAATGCCCTAGGCCTATCAGCCGGCTACTAAACGAATATTAAAATGTGCCAATTACCTAGATGACGACCATCCATTTAATATACGATTGAAATGTGGTCAGCATGTCGAGTCGTCCGGCCGTTATAGCTGATTTTCTCAATCTGGATTCTCTGTTTATTATAGCTACTTAAATTACCCATGATTCCTAAAGTTATGAAACGGTCTGTATGGAGTTAGGCCTTAACTAGGCCTTCATATAACGTAATGCTGCATTATAGGGACTCTTGTCGTCCCAACTCTTTTCAAAAGGCGTTAAACTGAAAATATATAAAACTGTTATTCCCCCGGTTATGTTATATGGATGCGAAACATGGACTTTTACTTTAAGCGAGGAAAGAAGATTACGAGTATTTGAGAATACAGTTCTTTAGAAATGTTTGGGCCGTAGAGAAATGAACAGACAGGTGAATGGAGAAAACTACATTGCAGTGAGCTACATGGTCTTTATAGAAAGCCAGGTATAATAAGAACAGTTAAGTCTCGTAGATCGATGGGCAGGACATGTGACATGAATGGGGGATGAAAGACATGCATCGAAGCTTTTTGTAGGAAAACCAGAGGGGAAACGTCCAGTTGGGAGACCAATAATGAGTTAGGACAATGAAATTTTCCATGATTTGAGGGATGTGGATTATACAGGGGATGATTGGAAAATATCTCAGGATAGGGATGTATGGAGAGCTTATGTACGCTTATGAACCAACGGTTCCAGCAGACCCAGTGATTTGGTTAGTTATAGGGGCCTATTTTAAGCATTGAAAAATTAAAACGCTGTCGTATTCAAGTACTATACGAGTTGCCCTGCGATAGTCTGAAACAATAAATTCTAATAGACCAATAGCTGCAAAAATTATTCCTACATTTTTTAAGGCTTCCTTTTTTTCACTTTCGTGTGGAATAACCTGTATTCCTGAGGTGGATCAATTCTTCGGTTCCTCTCTTGAAGTGAGTGGAACCCTGATTCCAAGATTACAGCCAATTGTATTTTGGTTGTTAAATTTATAGCTATTGCTGCTGTGGAGGGCTTTTTGGTTAATTTCAGCATTTGTCCTTATACGAGTGGAAACAACAGAAATAGTTGGCCCCGGGACCATGGTCAAATTTGACCTTTGTGTATGTGCCTGATGGTGACCATGAAGAAGACGCAATTCCTACCCTTTATTTCTCATAATATTACAGTGAACGTTCAAATACAATTAAAAACAATACAAGTTTTATGCTATTTCAGAAATAGTTGTTTTTTTTATTATTGTGTAAAATTTTAAGATATATAAAACAGTACCTGATATCTCTGTCGTCCTCAACAATCAGCATTCTTGTTTAGTAGGAGGCCTTTCTATAAGTTAAGTATCATCTTTTGTTTTCAGTTTGGTACTGACTATTGCTGGTAATGATTTTGTGCATACGGTTCAGATTAGTGGGTACCTTCTCATTTAACATGTGTTTGTGGTTTCCTTGATAATATCCTCTCTTCGAGAACGTTGATTATGGATGTATCGTTTTCTCTATGCAGGGTCGATAATACATTTTCTATTGTGTTAAATTGATGTCCTGCTTCTACTATGTGTTTTGAATGTATTTAAAAAATCTTGATATTATTGTGTAGTGTTGCGTAATTTATCGTAGGAAAATAGCTGTCTGCTACTCAGGTAAAAGAGGGTAAATACACCCTAAGGTCTGTCAAGAGAAATGTGATGTTCCAATAATGCAGGAGAGATTATTGTGGAAATATTCAGCCTGTAGGTAATAGACTAAACGGCTTCGTCCATAGCAGAGCCATTAGACTAAACTTATTCATAATGTGAAGGGTTTCTAGGCGAATGACAATTTTCCATTATAGACCCATATTTGGTTCGTCTTCCGGGCTTCCCTTATAGACCTAGCATTGCAGGTAAATATAGTGCCTTTCATATATTACGCAATTTTTCATTCATTCATTTTGGGAATATTCTCATCGCGATGGGCAGGACATGTGGCACAAATGGGGAATGAAAGGCGTGCATGGAAGCTTCTTGTAGGAAAACCAGAGGGAAAACGCCCAGTTGGTAGACCAAGAATGAGATGAGCGAATAACAGTAACTATGATTTGTGGGAAGTAGATTATACAGGGGATGATTGGAAAACATTGGTTCAGAATAGGGATGTGTGGAGAGCTTATGTCCGCGCGGTCATGAACCTACGGGTTCGGTAGTGCCAGTGAGTTAGTTAGTTTATTGAGGGTTTTCTCCAACCAATCTTAATAATTAACACGAGTTTTAAAAATACATAAATGACTACTACCTGAGCTGCAAAAATATTGTTTTTTGTCTCAGAAAGAAAAATATGTGATTCTGATAGTATTTTTTCTGCTGAATTTAAATATGATATAGGTTTTTCTCCATCACGCAAGGTTTCCGGGAGACGGGCACATATAATAATTTCAAACATTTTAATATGTTCTACATTATTTTCTACATTCGTAACTACACAATATTCGAACATTCGGACTCACCTAGAAAGTAAGAAATGACGATTTTTTGCTATATTTCGCCTGTGGAGCATCCTTGTTTATGGTCCAACAATAATCGGCCAGCATATTAGGATTCCATTTGCCTTGATATCTTTTCCATAGCAGAAAGCTCTGATGAAAGTGTTCCCCGTGCTCATCGCTAACTGCGCAAATATTTTCCGGGAACAAATCTAGGTTTATTAAAAAAATCATTATTTAAATTCATTAATTGAAATTGAAATAAAAAAACTATGGGTGATGGAGATATTCCGAATACATATTTGAAAACACGATAAAAAACTGCATTAAGTACAACTATTGGTACTCATGAGACAAACATCGTGTTAACCAGTGCTATCAGTTTGTAACAAACATTCACAAATTTCCTTGAATTAAAGTTCTCCATAGTTCTCTGTCCTCTGTGTCTTCATCGGTTACACCAAATTTCCTCATTGAATTCTGAATATTATTCTTCCAGATTGTTCTTGGTCTTCCTTTTCTACTCCTTTCAATTTTCCATGCCTAGACAGCCTTTGGTAGTCTTCCATCCTGCATTCTTCTGTGTGTCCATACCATTTTAGCCCTCTGTGTTCTCATCCATTTAACTTCTTTCTGCATTCATCCTTTTTTCTAATTTCTGTATTTATAATTAATTCCTATCGAGATTTTCTGGGAGCTCTTCTCCAAAATCCAATTCAACTGCGTTATTCTGTTGACATGTTGTTTGTCATTGCCCAAACGTCCGATCCATATAACATTATACTTTCTAGTACTTACTTACTTACTCACTGGCATTATCGCACCCGTAGGTTCATGGCCGCGCGGACATAAGCTCTCCATACATCCCTATCCTGAGCTAATGTTTTCCAATCATTCCCTGTATAATCTACTTCCCTCAAAACATAGTTAATGTTGTTCTCCCACCTCATTCTTGGTCTACCAAATGGGCGTTTTCCCTCTGGCTTTCCTACAAGAAGCTTCCATGCAAGTCTTTCATTCCCCATACGTGCAACATGTCCTGCCCATCGCAGTCTAAGAGACTTAACTGTTCCGATTATATCTGGCTTCCCATAAAGACCATGTAGTTCATTGTTATGAAGTCTTCTCCATTCATCTGTTTGTTCATCTCTCTTTGATCCGTACTGGACTTATAAATTAGTTATATTTAAAAAAATTCAATAATTAAGTGAAAAATGCATCGAAATAATTATTTTATAATCATCTACATACTACACTCCGATTTAAGTGAGGAAAATTATATCAGGCATAGGTCCATTTCCACTGTCTCGGCAGCCAGTCACTCGGTGTTGCAAGTTCGTTATGACCCTTTCATAGACATCTCTGTTAATGTCGTTGATGACACGTTGCATTTCTTCCTTAAGTTGGACTTATTCACGTAGACTTTGGACTTCACATAACCCCGTAAAAAGAAGTCACATGGAGTAAGATCACAACATCTGGGAGGCCGTTCCAAGTCGCCACGAATTGAGATCACAGACTTCATAGACCGAGTAACTACCTGCCGAGACAGTGGAGGTGAACACATGCCTGATATAATTTTCCGCACTTAAATAGGAGTGTAAATAGATGAAATTAAATTATTTTATTTCGATCCATTTTTGACTTAATTATTGCATTTTTTAAAAATTGCGTAATGTATGAAAGCCCGTTTAGAAATTAATATATTTGATTAGGGTATGTTGTTTTTGTCTCCGATCGGGACAAGTTTCTTGTGTGATGATTTTATCGGGGTTTTTCTTCACGTTGAAGATAAATGTGTCCACCGCTGTGGTCTCGAGGTAGCATGCTGCCTTGTCACGCAACGGGCCCGGGTTCGATCCCCGGTCGGGGCAGTTTTAATGGGTGAGGTTTTTCCTCACCTTGTAAGACAAATGTCAGGAAAACTTTAAGGCCCAAACGGTCCACGAAATCATATGGCCATCATCATCATTATGCTTCACCGGTGTGGAAAGCAACTGGAAAGCTACCACGCCTACAATTCCCTAGTAAAGCTGCAAGCATAGCATGAAAATACTATGATTGCAGTGAAGGACCTGCCTTCGGGCAGAATTACTGTGGATAGAAGACAAATGTCAGGAAATTTTAAGTCTTAAACGGTTCCCAAATATCATCTGGTCATCATAATAATAATTTTCATATTCGCCAAGTTTAATATTAATGTGTGTTTTGTATTAATGTCGTGTTGTCTTGGATGAGGCCCTGACATTGACCTGTTCACTCATTCGGGGAGACCCTCCACGTCCTTGCGTGATAAAAAAAGTATGTATGTGATATATAGTTTAAAATCCCTCTCCCGACAGTTCGTACCACCGTAAGAATCAGGTGGAACGTAAAAAGTACCTATATAATTGAGAGGTTAAGCTAAATGAAAGATGAAGAGCATGTTTTTTTTTTCAAATTATTATATTGTAAATGTAAAGAATTAATGTTACATTATTTTTGTACAATTTACTTCCTATGTAATTTTTTAGGAAAATAAGTGAATTTAAAGCGGTCAGCCATTGCAAAGTGGAGTGTTTAACGGCGCGTCGCCATGTTGGCTGTCGCCATTTTGAGAATGTCCCGCATTCTTGTTCCCCACTGGAAGGGTCCCCCCTCCTTCTAAACCACATCAAACTTTCTCCTCTTCGCTTCTCCCCCCAAGGGCTATTTCGCTACTAATCATTCACAAAACGTTAGCTTGGCGTCATTTCCTATCCTGTGATTCATACCCATTCTTTATCGCTCTGATTTTTACCGAAAATAATCTTACAAACAGTTGAAAGTGATTCATCGCGTTCCTCTTTCACTCACATTCTCTAAGGATCAACGTTTCTACAATCCAATCCATTAAATAACTTTATATTTACACAGCATGATGGTTTAGGACCTGCATTCGAGAGGTCCTGGATTCAAATCCCAGCACCGACCAACATGACTCTTTTCCTTATTTGCACGTCAAGGCATTGTGGGTAGGAATTTCATTGGTAGGACACATTGAAGTAAATATCAATAAAACTAAATATATGCTCACACATAGAAATTCATTAAATAATGGAAATGGACAGCTAATGACAAATGAGGGAAATTTTGAGGAGGTGGCTGAATTCAAATACATAGGAACAAAAATCACAAATAGGAATGAGATGCACAAAGAAATTAAACATAGGCTCAATTCTGGAAATGCGTGCTATTATGCATTGCAGAGACTCTTGATGTCCCAACTCCTTTCAAAAAACGTTAAACTGAAAATATATAAAACTATTATTCTACCAGTTATATTATATGGGTGCGAAACATGGACTCTTACTTTAAGGGAGGAAAGGAGATTACAAGTATTTGAGAATAAAATACTTAGGACAATTTTTGGACCAAAGACAGATGAACAGACAGGTGAATGGAGAAGACTACATAACAATGAACTACATGGTCTTTATAGGAAGCCAGATATAATAAGAACAGTTAAGTCTCGTAGACTGCGATGGGCAGGACATGTTGCACGTATGGGGAATGGGAGACTTGCATGGAAGCTTCTTGTAGGAAAACCAGAGGGAAAACGCCCAGTTGGTAGACCAAGAATGAGGTGGGAGAATAACATTAACTATGATTTGAGGGAAGTAGATTATACAGGGAATGATTGGAAAGTATTAGCTCAGGATAGGGATGTATGGAGAGCTTATGTCCGTGCGGCCATGAACCTACGGGTTCGATAGTGCCAGTGAGTAAGTAAGTAAGTAAGTAGGACACATTTAATCAGAATCACTATTTCATGTTATCAACTCTCGTCTAGATCTAATGCCAGTGGAGAGATAAGATGAGATGAAGCCCCCATATAAATAAAACCAAAACTTTTTCTTCTTTGATTCTTCTTTGAACTTCTTTAAAAACACATTACAAAAGCAATGGAAACACCAAGACTTCTGACTGCACTTGAGAATCCTAGACGCGAGGACTATATTCACCTCTGGATCTAAGGTTCGCGGGTTCAAACTCGGCGGGGTCATAGATATTTTAGGTAATTAAATCGTGCACTTGGTTTAACTAAATTTTTCGGTGCGAACTTCTTTATCAATAAAATGGCTCATAAAATATAAATAGCTGATAAAATTAAATATTATATTATTTGGGAGCAGCCTGAATGGAAACTTTTCCTTAATTATTAGCGGTTTTCCTAGTCAAGGCTGGTTGGAGCTTAGTCACCACGATCCATTTTATCTTCAATCATAAATTTCACAAATATATTTAAGATGAACTATATTTTCAGATGGGATCATTATATTCAACAAGATAATTGACTGGTTTGTAAGGCCTACACATCATACACGTCATATGAGTAAAAGATGAAATCTCCCAAAATAAAATTTGCATCAAAAAAGCTAATTTGATTTTGTAATGTTCTAAATTTCTGAGATATGTCTCTGGTTCCGAAATTTGTGGGTTCAAAACTCATCAGAATCGATTAATATTTTGAAGTTGTAAGAATTCCTAGTAATCTTCCTTCGGAAGGGAAGTAATGCCATAGACTACTTCATTATTATTAATTATTATTATTATTATTATTATTATTATTATTATTATTATTATTATTATTATTATCCTGTAAGAAGTAAAATTGTACTGGACAATAAACTTTTGGGGCAGGTGAATAATTTTAGATATCTAGGATGCAATATCTCATATGAAGAAGAAAAGGATGTAAATGCAAAAATATCGAAATTTTTACGAATTTTAGGGTTAATAAATTCTATCTTCAAGCCACAGTTAGTCCAAAAGCATTCAAGATTAAAAGTGTATAAAACACTGGCTGTTCCAATTCTTTTGTATGGTAGCGAAGTATGGACGTTGAAACAGAAGGATATACAGAGACTTAGATCTGCTGAAATGAGATACCTTCGGAGGACTGCAGGATACACACTACTAGATCACAAAAAAAAAATGAAGACATCTTAGAAGAATTACACATGCAACCTTTAGAAAACAAAATTTCTGATTATAAGTCAAGATGGATGCAACATGTTCATCGAATGGAAGACCACAGAATACCCAAACAAATGTTAAGATATCAACCTGCAGGAAGAAGAAGACCAGGACGTCCACTCAAAAGACTTTTGGATGGTGATTCTCTTGAGGCCGAAACAGGTCAACAGATGGCCTAAATTCATGAATGTACTCTGATTATTATTATTATTATTATTATTATTATTATTATTATTATTATTATTATTATTAATATTATTATTATTATTATTATTTGGATGGACAGAGAGAAATGACGTTTGGTTTCCGGAAGACGGCGGCAGCTGCCACGATACCGGATTTTGATGATGATGATGATTATTATTATTATCATTATTATTATTATTATTATTATTATTATTATTATTATTGTTGTTATTATTATTGTTATTGTTATCACCGTAAGAATGAATCTTCGGACTATAAGGGATAAGAATGGAGGAAGGTTCATAATTTATATTGTCCTAATACGTTCTTAAGTAAAAAATAAATAGGCTAAATCTAAATTTAGTAAACGTACTTTTTCAGTGTTACGAATACTACGATTTTGAGATCAACAGGTCACGTAGTGTAGTTCAATTGGGTGACAGTAAAAATACTTTCAAAATTATTAATGAAAAACCGCTATTGAAAATATTGTAAGAAGGATAATGTTCCTATCGATCTTAGGGAAATGAACATCAGAGGTATGAACTAGACTGAGGATAGGGAACCTGTGTGAATGAAGTTACGGGTTCCATAGGCTAAAATTTAAAATGTATAAATATAAACCTGAGATCTCAGTCTTCCTCGACTTTGCATGTAGGATGTGGAGCACTTTCAGAGCACATATGCTTCATCTTCAGCTTGTTAATTGGTACTCAATTTGAATTTTAAAAGTATCGTTTCATAGGCTATACAGTTATTACTATTATTACTTACTTACTCACTGGCACTATCGAACCCGTAGGTTCATGGCCGCGCGGACATAAGCTCTCCATACATCCCTATCCTGAGCTAATGCTTTCCTTTCATTCCCTGTATAATCTACTTCCCTCAAATCATAGTTAATGTTATTCTCCCACCTCATTCTTGTTCTACCAACTGGGCGTTTTCCCTCTGGCTTTCCTACAAGAAGCTTCCATGCAAGTCTTTCATTCCCCATACGTGCAACATGTCCTGCCCATCGCAGTCTACGAGACTTAACTGTTCTTATTATATCTGGCTTCCTATAAAGACCATGTAGTTCATTGTTATTGTAGTCTTCTCCATTCACCTGTCTGTTCATCTCTCTTTGGTCCAAAAATTTTCCTAAGTACTTTATTCTCAAATACTCGTAATCTCATTTCCTCCCTTAAAGTAAGAGTCCATGTTTCGCACCCATATAATATAACGGGTAGAATAATAGTTTTATATATTTTCAGCTTAACGTTTTTTGAAAGGAGTTGGGACATCAAAAGTCTCTGCAATGCATAATAGCATGCATTTCCAGAATTGAGCCTATGTTTAATTTCTTTGTGCATCTCATTCCTATTTGTGATTATTGTTCCTAGGTATTTGAATTCAGCCACTTCCTCAAAATTTCCCTCATTTGTCATTAGCTGTCCATTTCCATTATATACTGAATTTCTACGTGTGACCATATATTTAGTTTTACTGATATTCACTTCCAGTCCTAATTTCTTAGTGTTACTCAATAGTGTGTGTGTTGTCCTTTAGTATCTCCTCGCTATCGGCCAATAATACTACATCATCAGCATAAACTAACAGCTTATTAATACCATTCAGTTGTAAGCCTTCCTCATTCTCTAAAGATTTAATGGCATGCTCTAGTACAGAATTAAATAGTAGAGGAGATAGTGCATTATTATTATTGTTATTATTATTATTATTATTATTATTATTATTATTATTATTATTATTATTATTATTATTATTATTATTATTATTATTATTATTATTATTATAAATTAGATAAAACACACTACTTGAAAACATTATTATACGCTGATGACCAGGTAATAATAGCAAATACAGAAGACGAACTTCAGAGGAATATTTTTAAACTACATAATATATGTGAACAATATAATCTCAAAATATCCATAGAAAAAACTAAGGTAATGGCATTCCAAGGGAAAAATCAAATCAGATCGAAAATAGTAATAGGAAACAAAATCATAGAACAGGTGAACCATCTCCAATTATCTAGGATGTGACATTTCATTTAATTATGATAATGATATAAATAATAAAATAGCAAAATTCAGGGGAATATGTGGTACGATTAAAACGAACACTAAATCAACAAGAGAGACCCAACTGAAATTTTATAAAATGTTGGCAGTACCGGTACTGCTCTATGGTTCAGAAGCCTGGATACATAAAAAACAAGACCTAAGTAGGATAACGGCGGCAGAAATGAAATTTTTGAGATCTGTTAAAGGGTGCACTAAGGAAGACAGAATCAAGAACACAGAAATAAGACAGGAACTTGAAATATTTGCAATAACTGATAAAATGGATACATATAGACAAAAATGGAAGCAACACATAGACAGAATGAATGAAGATAGATATCCAAAACAAATAACAAAATACAAACCTAAAGGCACCCGAGATGTGGGCAGACCTAGAAAGAGATGGGCTGAAGTTGGAACGGGTCAACAGACCTAATCCATGAATGAAGATGATGATGATGATTATTATTATAATTATTATTATTATTATTATTATGAAAGGTGTAGCCATAATGGATGAGATTGAAGTCATACGGCTAAAATGGTATGGCCACATAAGAAGAATCCAGGATGGAAGACTACCAAAGGCCGTCTATGCATGGAAAATTGAAAGAAGGAGCAGAAAAGGAAGACCAAGAACTTCCTGGAAGAATAACATTCAGAATTCAAAGAGGAAATTTGGTGTAACGGATGAAGACACAAAGGACAGAGAACGATGGAGAACTCTAATTAAGAGATATTTGTGAATTTTTATTACAAACTGATAGTCTATAAGTCCGTAGTCATTTATGTATTTTTAAAACTCGTGTTCATTATTAAGATTGGTTGGAGAAAACCTCAATGATGAGGAAAATTCTCAAAATAAAAGAAATAAATTATTATTATTATTATTATTATTATTATTATTATTATTATTATTATTATTATTTATTATTATTAATGAGTTTGGTTGCGGAGGTCACACCGCAGTTGTTTCTTCTTGTCAAAGATTGAAGACTTGCTTCCGGGGGTCAGAGGGCCTTGGAACCGGAAATCGCTCCTAATGTTTCCAAACGCGGCGACTTTTTACACAGCCTTCTGGGCTTCACGCGTTTTCAATCTTGCCACATTAGTATCTGAGGTTAAATTTGAATTTTTAGAAAAAATAAAAATTAAAAGTTTTGTCATTAGTTTAAATTCATCCAGATATGGGATCTAGGAAAGAGGGATATATCAATATTTACCTGTAAGCAAATCGTGGGTGAAGGAGTGGCCTATATCTTACAAATAAAATTCAACCTTTTATTTTGCAGTTACCGATAATGATTCTTATACCACCTTCTGCCATTTCGGACTATTTTATCTTTCCCTCTCATGACACATGTGCCGTGCCGTAGCCGAGTGGTTAAGGTAAGAAGCCTTGGCGCAGAGCTACGAGACTTGTACTGATTCCGGTGTCCATGGAAGAAGAAATTTTCTCATGGAATTTCGGCCAGTGTGGGACCGGTGCGCACCCAGCATCGTGAGGAATTCGGGTAGCTACAATATGTAGCGGCTCCAGGTTGAGAAGACCAGCTATAACGGATGAGGGAAACGACATGCTGATCACAATGTCACCCCTACACTGGCAGCATGATCTCTATCTCTGTGAATAGCGCATGTCGAAATTAGGCGAAAAGCTGGCTGGTAGGCCAAGGGCTCTCTAAGCCTGTCGCGCCATAGAGTTAATTTTTCTCACAAAAAAAAACTCCTCGCGCGACAGGCCTAGAAGACCCTTAGCCTAACCAGCCGGCTGATGGCCTCACATCCACATGTGTCAATCACAGAGGTAGATGATCATCAGCCAGTGTAGGGGTGACATGTGGTGAGCATGTCGAGCCTCCCAGCCGTTATAGCTGGTTTTCTCAACCTGGAGCCGCTACTTATTGTAGCTACCCAAATGCATCACGATGCTGGGTGGGCACCGGTACCATACTGGCCGAAATACCACGAGAAAATTGTTTCCCTCATGGAGACTCGAACCAGCACAAGTCACGTAGCTCTGCGCCTTAACCACTCGGCTACGGCGCGGGACTGATTTTTCTCATGAGACACGTAAAGTGAAGGGAGATATTTAGTTATAACGTTTACTACGCGAGAATTAGGGCTTGAAATTCTCCTCCTTCTTCTTCTACCACAAGGTTTAGGCTATGCAGCCTGTTCCGGCAAAGTTAAAAGTGGAGTCCATCTTCTGCGTGGTCGGCCAACATCTCTTGTTCCTCTGGGATTATGCAGGAAGGTTCTTTTTGGTATTCTTTCGTTGTTCATTCTCATTAAGTGTTCTGTCCATTTCTTATTATTTTCGCTGATTTTATCTCCAATTTTATATATATTTAATTCTTCTCGTATAGTTCGATTCCTTATTCTATCCGCTCTTGTGCATCCTTTCACATTACGTAAAAACAGCATTTCCTGAGTCTGTATCCTGCTTTTATCCCTTGATTTCATTATCCAATTTTCACTTCCATACAACAACAAAGGAACAGCCATTGTTTTATATAATTTAAGTTTCTTATCTTTCCTTGTTTTCCGACCTAAGGTTCTTTTTATGGTTCCACAAATAGCTAGGAATTTTATGTAATAAAATACAAGAATGCAATGCAGATAGTATCATCATCATCAACAACATTAAGTCTTAGGCCCTCTGGTCAGTTCCGACTTCAAGAGATTTGGTCTTCCCATCTAGCAAATGGTCTTCCTTGACTTCTATATCTTATAGGTCTGTAGTTTTAAAATCATTTTAGAAGGTCTATCATCTGGCATTCTTAGTAGATGTTCGTACCAATTTTGTGTTTTGTTAGTCAATTTTTATCCGTCAATTTAGTAATTCTTAATTAATCCCTTATCTCAGAACTTCTTTTCTGGTCCATAAGAGTGTAGGCTGCCGTTGGCCTTAAAAATCTTCATCTCCGCTGCCCTCTATTTTTTTCCCCCTTATCTGTATGAGTCAAAGTCCAATTTTCACTTCCATAGATAATAGTAGGAACGACCATGACTTTATCAAATTTCAGTTGAGTAACCTGAGTTTGTTTTATTATTTAAAGTTCTTCTTATTGTTCCACACATTCAGACAGATTTTTAGAAAAGAAATGGGAATATAATGGTACTGTACACCCACTATACGTAGACTTGCAAAAGGCATAGGATTCAATTAAGAGGGAGATGTTATATAGTATCCTGCTAGATTTCGGAATTCCTAAAAAGTTGGTTAGACGAATGTGTCTAAATGGGACAAAGAGTAGGGTACGTGTAGGCAAACAGTTTTCGCATACTTTTGAAATCCAGAATGGGTTGAAGCAAGGAGATCCACAATAGTTAAAGTAAGGAGATGCACTGTCTCCTCTACTACTCAATTTAGTACTAGAACCATCTCCTTCTTTTTCTTCCTTTCTAGGATTAGGTCAATGCGACCTGTTCCGATCTCAAGTCCATCGTTTCCTTGGCCGTCCCAAAGATATTTTTCCATGTGGCTTGTAGGTGTTGATGTTTTTGGGCAAGTCGAGCCTCCCAGCCGTTATAGCTGGTTTTCTCAACCTGGAGCCGCTACTTATTGTAGCTACCCAAATGCATCACGATGCTGGGTGGGCACCGGTACCATACTGGCCGAAATACCACGAGAAAATTGTTTCCCTCATGGAGACTCGAACCAGCACAAGTCACGTAGCTCTGCGCCTTAACCACTCGGCTACGGCGCGGGACTGATTTTTCTCATGAGACACGTAAAGTGAAGGGAGATATTTAGTTATAACGTTTACTACGCGAGAATTAGGGCTTGAAATTCTCCTCCTTCTTCTTCTACCACAAGGTTTAGGCTATGCAGCCTGTTCCGGCAAAGTTAAAAGTGGAGTCCATCTTCTGCGTGGTCGGCCAACATCTCTTGTTCCTCTGGGATTATGCAGGAAGGTTCTTTTTGGTATTCTTTCGTTGTTCATTCTCATTAAGTGTTCTGTCCATTTCTTATTATTTTCGCTGATTTTATCTCCAATTTTATATATATTTAATTCTTCTCGTATATTTCGATTCCCTTATTCTATCCGCTCTTGTGCATCCTTTCACATTACGTAAAAACAGCATTTCCTGAGTCTGTATCCTGCTTTTATCCCTTGATTTCATTATCCAATTTTCACTTCCATACAACAACAAAGGAACAGCCATTGTTTTATATAATTTAAGTTTCTTATCTTTCCTTGTTTTCCGACCTAAGGTTCTTTTTTGGTTCCACAAATAGCTAGGAATTTTATGTAATAAAATACAAGAATGCAATGCAGATAGTATCATCATCATCAACAACATTAAGTCTTAGGCCCTCTGGTCAGTTCCGACTTCAAGAGATTTGGTCTTCCCATCTAGCAAATGGTCTTCCTTGACTTCTATATCTTATAGGTCTGTAGTTTAAAATCATTTTAGAAGGTCTATCATCTGGCATTCTTAGTAGATGTTCGTACCAATTTTGTGTTTGTTAGTCAATTTTATCCGTCAATTTAGTAATTCTTAATTAATCCCTTATCTCAGAACTTCTTTTCTGGTCCATAAGAGTGTAGGCTGCCGTTGGCCTTAAAAATCTCATCTCCGCTGCCTCTATTTTTTTCCCCCTTATCTGTATGAGTCAAAGTCCAATTTTCACTTCCATAGATAATAGTAGGAACGACCATGACTTTATCAAATTTCAGTTGAGTAACCTGAGTTGTTTTATTATTTAAAGTTCTTCTTATTGTTCCACACATTCAGACAGATTTTAGAAAAGAAATGGGAATATAATGGTACTGTACACCCACTATACGTAGACTTGCAAAAGGCATAGGATTCAATTAAGAGGGAGATGTTATATAGTATCCTGCTAGATTTCGGAATTCCTAAAAAGTTGGTTAGACGAATGTGTCTAAATGGGACAAAGAGTAGGGTACGTGTAGGCAAACAGTTTTCGCATACTTTTGAAATCCAGAATGGGTTGAAGCAAGGAGATCCACAATAGTTAAAGTAAGGAGATGCACTGTCTCCTCTACTACTCAATTTAGTACTAGAACCATCTCCTTCTTTTTCTTCCTTTCTAGGATTAGGTCAATGCGACCTGTTCCGATCTCAAGTCCATCGTTTCCTTGGCCGTCCCAAAGATATTTTTCCATGTGGCTTGTAGGTGTTGATGTTTTTGGGCAATCTTGTATTGTCCATTCTGTCTAAATGTTCTTTCCATTGGTGTTTGTGCTCTTCTAGTTTATCCATTAAATCTTTAAGGGATGAAGCCCTACAACTCAATGGTATTAATAAGCTGTTAGTTTATGCTGACCTAGTATTATTAGGCGTTAGCGAGGAGATGCTAAGGGCCAACATGCACGTTCTATTGAGTAACACTAAGAAAATGGGACTGTAAGTAAATATCAATAAAACTAAATATATGGTCACACATAGATTATATAATTGAAATGGACAGCTAATGACAAATGAGGGAAACTTTGAGGAAGTGGCTGAATTCAAATACCTAGGAACAATAATCACAAATAGGAATGAGGTGCACAAAGAAATTAAACATAAGCTAAATACTGGAAATGCGTGCTATTATGTATTACAGGGACTCTTGTCTCCCAACTGCTTTCAAGAAACGTTGAACTGAAAATATATAAAACTTATGCTCCCAGTTGTATTATATGGATGCGAAACATGGGTTCTTACTTTAAGGGAGGAAAGAAGAATAAAGTTCTTAGGAAAATGTTTGGTTCAAAGGGAGATGAACAGACAGGCGAATGGAGAAAACTATGTAACAGTGAACTACATGGTCTTTATAGGAAACCAGATATAATAAGGGTAGTGAAGCCTCGTAGACTGCGATGGGCAGGACATGTGGATGGGCACGAATGGGAATTGAATGAGGTGCATGTAAGTTTCTTATAGGAAAACCAGAGGGAAAACGCCCAGTTGGTAGACAAGAATGAGGTGAGAGAATGTCATTAACCATGATTTGAGGGAAATAGATTATACAAAATTTCTGATTATAAGTCAAGATGGATACAACATGTTCATCGAATGGAAGACCACAGAATACCCAAACAAATGTTAAGATATCAACCTGCAGGAAGAAGAAGACCAGGACGTCCACTCAAAAGACTTCTGGATGGTGTTACTCTTGAGGCCGAAACAGGTAAACAAATGGCCTAAATTCGTGAATGAACTATGATGATGATGATGATATTATACAAGGTATTATTTGATAAACATTAGCTCAGGATAGGAATGTATGGAGAGCTTATGTCCAGGCGGGCATGAACCTACGGGTGCGATACATGCAGTGAGTTAGTTACATTAGTGAAACTGTGAGCAATACTAAATTCTTGAACCAGGAGTTTTTATATACCATCCACCAACCCCTGAAGGATAAATAATTGTAGAAAAAATAAAATACCATAGAATCCGGAATAATTCCTTGAATGATCTCCTGAAAACATTCTTTGTCAATAACCACCCCCGAGTTCACAAGAAAAAAATAATACCAGGTGCTAGATGCTTTCAGGGGTTGCTTTTCTTCCTACCCTCAAGCTAACGGTATATATTTTTTCTTTGACAAGGGTGTGTATTATGTTTTTGCTCCTTAGGTATTTTTCAGGTAGATTTGTTTTCAAAGACTATTTGGTACTGAACAAAAGTTTAGACTTGGTTTGGTTCAACATACTAGATACTGCATTACATAGGCGCAGAAGGCTCTTGGCCTACCTAACAGCTGCTTATGTCACATCCACATGTCAGTCATAGAGTAGATATAATCGTTGAGGTAGTATGGACACGATCTTTGTCGTCCTAACTTCACTAAAAATTGTTAAACTGAAAACTGTTATTCTCCCAGTTACATTATATGACAGTAATATAATCTACCCCTCCATGGTATCTTTACCTTGTCGTGGTGGAGTGGCTTGCGTGCTTAAATGATCCTAAGAGCGGTAGCATTGCTGCCGATAGGGTTACCCATGCCGGACTGGTCGAAGGTGATAAGCCAGACGAAATAAGTACCTTGGTCGAAAGAGTGACGATCTTTCACCGTAAAAATACAACCGTCAAGAAATGCGGACATTGGTTTTACTGGGGTAAAATTTTCCGGAGGTCAAATAGTCCCCCATTCGGTTCTCCGGGCGGTGACTACTTCAGGGAACCCGTGCCAAAGATGAACAGACAGGTGAATGGAGAAGACTACATAACAATGAACTACATGGTCTTTATAGGAAGCCAGATATAATAAGAACAGTCAAGTCTCGTAGACTGCGATGGGCAGGACATGTTGCACGTATGGGGAATGAAAGACGTGCATGGAAGCTTCTTGTAGGAAAGCCAGAGGGAAAACGCCCAGTTGGTAGACCAAGAATGAGGTGGAGAATAACATTAACTATGATTTGAGGGAAGTAGATTATACAGGGAATGATTGGAAAGCATTAGCTCAGGATAGGTATTTATGGAGAGCTTATGTCCGCGCGGCCATGAACCTACGGGTTCGATAGTGCCAGTGAGTAAGTAAATAAGTAATATAATCTACGGTTTAAAACTGTAAAACAGTTACCTTGTATGTCCGTCTCCTCAACTTAAGTAATTTTAAAACTTTGTAGGCCTTTCGGGACTAGTCCCATCATCAGCAGATTGCATTAGGTTCGTACTTGTTGAAGCACTGACTTAGTTGTTACAATTTTGTACAGAGGATTGTGTGGATTGGGTGTTAATTTCTCATATATTATTTGAATGCGAATCGTGGACTCTTGTTTTAAGGGAAAAGAAAAGATTACGAGTTTTTTTAATACCCTCAACTCGTGTCCAACTCAGGGTTGGGTCGAGGAATGAGATGAGATGAACCCTTATATATAGAGGTCTGTAAATGACAAGGGTGCCGGCCGACCACGCCTGACACACCATCACAGGGTAAGATGGACGAAATGAAATGAAATGGTTGAGATGAGTATGGAGAAAAGGTGGAATGAAATTGTGGCAGGGGAAAACGCAAGAAAACCTGCACAAGCTCCGTTTCGTCCACCACGAAAAAGGTCACGGATATTTGAGAATAAAGTTCTTAGGAAGATTTTGGACCAAAGAGAATGGAGAAGACTACTTAACAGTGAGCTACATGATCTTTATAAGACACCAGAATAGTTAAGTCTCGTAGGATACCATGGCAGGACATGTGGCACGAATGGTGAATGAAAGAGAGGAATGGTAGTTTGTTGTAGGAAAACCAGAGGGAAAAGTTCCAGAATAACATTAACCATGATTTGAGAGAAATAGATTAAGCTCTACAGGGATGAATGTAAATGTTAGCTCAGGATGGGATGTGTGGAGAGCGGCCATGAACCTACGGGTTGAATAGTGCCATGCGGGACCAACTTCTTGGAAGAGAAAACATTGAAATGGAGGCATTTCGGAAGAAAAGGAAACTTGTAGAGTAAGGTATATGATTGTAGCGAAGAGACAATGGATTCTCAAACTATTCTGTACACTGTTTTGATTAGTGAATATAAAGACACTTTCGCCAATATCGAATCAAACTTCCCTTCTTTAAAAGAATTTCTCTAAGTGAAAATAAAGAATCCCATATTTTCCTCTAATTTCCAATGATACAGTACTATTATTAATACAACTACTACATCTCCATGGCGCATAAAGCCTTTGGCATACAAGCCGGAAGCTGTCCCCACATCCACATGTATCAAACAGAAGTGGACAGTCATTCAATCAGTATAGGGTGAAATGTAGTCTACATGTCGCGTACCCCAGCCGTTATATTTAGTTTTCTCAACACGGAGACACTAATTTATTTCATCATCATTCGTCACAAATTAGGCCTTTGCACCTATTTCGGCCACATCTAGCAGTTCTTTAAAGAGGCCTTCCTGGTCGACGATGTATTTTGGGTTTATATTGCGTCATAATATTTGGAATTCATGAAATGTACATTCTTTTTACGTGGTCTAGCCACATTAATTTGTATTGTCAAGTTTTTTCTTCTACTGTTTCTACTTCTAATTTTTATTTTCCATCTAAAAGAGTGTATCCTGCTGTCCTGTGAAATTTCATTTCCGTGCTTTGTATCTGCTCCTGTCTAAAACTCACTTCCGCATAAAAGGTAGGTAATGCCAAGATATTGTATACATTTATTCTTGTGGGTTTTTTGTATGCATTTAGCTTTTCATTTTTTATTATTACTAAATATATTGGTAAAACAGTTTTCAGACACTTTTGAAATCCAGAATGGGTTGAAGCAAGGAGATGCACTATCTCCTCTACTATTTAATTTTGTACTAGAGCATGCCATTAAATCTTTAGAGAATGAGGAAGGCTTACAACTCAATGGTATTAATAAGCTGTTAGTTTATGCTGATGATGTAGTACTACTGGCCGATAGCGAGGAGATACTAAAGGCCAACACGCACACACTATTGAGTAACACTAAGAAATTAGGACTGGAAGTAAATATCAGTAAACTAAATATATGGTCACACGTAGAAATTCAGTATATAATGGAAATGGACAGCTAATGACAAATGAGGGAAATTTTCAGGAAGTGGCTGAATTCAAATACCTAGGAACAATAATCACAAATAGGAATGAGATGCACAAAGAAATTAAACATAGGCTCAATTCTGGAAATGCTTGCTATTATGCATTGCAGAGACTTTTGATGTCCCAACTCCTTTCAAAAAACGTTAAGCTGAAAATATATAAAACTATTATTCTACCAGTTATATTATATGGGTGCGAAACATGGACTCTTACTTTAAGGGAGGAAAGGAGATTACGAGTATTTGAGAATAAAGTTCTTAGGAAAATTTTTGGACCAAAGAGAGATGAACAGACAGGTGAATGGAGAAGACTACATAACAATGAACTACATGGTCTTTATAGGAAGCCAGATATAATAAGAACAGTTAAGTCTTGTAGACTGCGATGGGCAGGACATGTTGCACGTATGGGGAATGAAAGGCGTGCATGGAAGCTTCTTGTAGGAAAGCCAGAGGGAAAACGCCCAGTTGGTAGATCAAGAATGAGGTGGGAGAACAACATTAACTATGATTTGAGGGAAGTAGATTATACAGGGAATGATTGGATAGCATTAGCTCAGGATAGGGATGTATGGAGAGCTTATGTCCGCGCGGCCATGAACCTTCGGGTTCGATAGTGCCAGTGAGTAAATAAGTAAGTAAAACATTGGTGGAATCTGTTGTAATGTACGGAAGTGAGGCATGGACAATCAATAAGTACTACAAGAATAGACTAATAGCTCTAGAAATGGATTATTTACGGAGAAGTGCCAGAAAGTCTAGATTAGAACATGTCACAAATAAGGAAATTAGAAACATAATGGAAGCAGGAGAAAGCATAATTGAAAGAATTGAGGAGAAGGAATTAAAGTGGTTAGGACATGTCTTAAGAATGGAAGATGAGCGATGGCCAAAGCAACTATATGGCATCCGAACAGAAAGAAGAAAAGTGGGAGACCAAGGTTAACATGGAAGGAAAACATGAAGACAGTAATGCAAGCTAGAGGGCTAAGCATCGAAGATGCCCAAGACCTTAGGCTTTGGAGGTTTGGCACGGGAAGACGGCAGCAGCTGTAAAAAAAAACCCCCCGAAGATAGATAGATTATTACTAAATAAAAGTTGGATATCATATAACAAAGGGATTTACTATTACAAAAGGTTTAAAACAAGGTTGCAGTTTATCTCCAACTCTATTTAAAATTTATCTCGAAAGAGCACTAAGAGACTGGAGGAAAAATGTCAAAAAATGGGCATACCCATCCAAAATACACATGTATATTCACTAAATTTTGCAGATGACCAGGTATAATAGCACAGGACCACGATGACATAGAATATATGGCTAAAAAACTAAAGAAGAATATGAAAAATGGGGACTTTATATAAACATTGAGAAAATTAAATACCTGTGTATAGGAGAAGAAATGGAAAATATAAATTTGAACAATGGAGAAGAACTAAAACCTAGTATTGAATGCACTTATTTAGGAACAAAATTAGACCATTCAGGCGATAACACAGTGGAAATTAAAAATAGAATCGCACAAACAAAACAAGCAATAGATGCTTTAAACTCTGTTTGGTGGAGCAAAAATATTACAAAAAATAGAAAATTACAAATATATCAAACCATAATTCAGAGCATTTTAACATCGTGAGGCTTTTGTGTAGCTACAATAAGTAGCGACTTCAGGTTGAGAAGACGAGATATAACTGCAGGGGCACCCGACACGCTGACCATATGTCACTTCTACACTGGCTAGATGATGGTCTAACTCTGTGATTAAAATATGTGGATGTGAGGCCAGCAGTCGGATGTTAGACGAAGGGCCTTGTAGGCCTGTCGCGCTAGGAGTTTCTTTATTTTATTTTATAGGCGTTATCTGCTGTGGTGTAGGATAAGTCGTTTCTCTATATACAGGGGTTTGGGACTAGTTTACAGGGTGACTTTTTTTCCTCGCGATTTTCTCTCACCTATAAGAGAAATGTTGGGAAACTTTAAATAATAAATATCCCAGAACATCATAATCGTACCATCATGTTCATCTCTTTTAGTGCGAATGTGTGAGTGAATAGTATATCTTAAACACTTTTAAAAGTCATTATGAAACACCGTTGAAGTCAGTGCTTAGAAGTTACTAAGATCTCAGTGGTCCTCAACAAGACCAAAAGCTGTAAAATATTTAGGAGGCCTTTCGAAAACATATGTTCCATCTTCTGCATATCAAACGGTACTAACTGTTGTTTGTCAGTTCACTTGGTGTGTTCTCATAAGTTAGTTTACGTTTTTAGTTTATTTTAGTATTTCGATTCCTCCGTTTTAAAACCATTATTCTACCAGTTATATGGATGCGAAGTCCCGCGCCGTAGCCGAGTGGTTAAGGCAGGAAGTCTTGGCGCAGAGCTGCGGGACTTGGGCTGGTTCGAAGTAATTTTCTCATGGTATTTCGGCCAGTATGGGACCGGTGCCCACCCAGCATCGTGATGCATTTGGGTAGCTACAATTAGTAGCGGCTCCGGGTTGAGAAAACCAGCTATAACAGCTGGGGGACTCGACATGCTGACCACATGCCACCCGTACACTGGCTGATTATCATCTACCTCTGTGATTGACACATATGGATGTGAGGCCAGCAGCCGGCTGGTAGGCTAAGGACCTTGTAGGCCTGTCGCGCCAGGAGCTTTTTTTTTATATGGCTGCGAAACATGGACTATTACTATAAGGGAGGAAAGGAGATTACGAGTATTTGAGGAGAAAGTTCTTAAAAAAATGTTTGGACCGAAGAGAGATGAACAGACAGGTGAATGGAGAAGAGTAAATAACAATGAACTACATGGTCTTTATAGGAAGCCAGATATAATAAGAACAGTTAAGTCTCGTAGACTGCGATGGGCAGGACATGTTGCACGAATGGGGAATGAAAGAGGTGTATGGAATATTCTTGTAGGAAAACCAGAGGGAAAACACCCAGTTGGTAGACCAAGAATGAGGTGGGAGAATAACATTAACTATGATTTGGGGGTAGTAGATTATACAGGGAATGATTGGAAACATTGGCTCATGATAGAGATGTATGGAGAGCTTACGTCCGCGCGGCCATGAACCTATGCTTACGATAGTGCCAGTGAGTTAGTTAGTTAGTTGTTTCGATCCCTCCGATGGATATTAATTCTTGAGTTGTTATTCTCTTTGTGAATTATGTGTTACTGTTACATGCTTTGCAAAACTGGAATCACTCCCATCACGTTTTTAAGTTAGCGGGCCAGGGTTCGATTCTCGGTCGGGACAAGCTTTCTGGGTGAGGTTTTTTCCGAGGTTCTTCCTCACCTATAAGACAGTACAGGTAGCTTTGAGGCCCAAAAGGTCCCCGATCATCATCTGGCCATCATCATCATCATTTTCGTTATCACTCGGTGTGGAAAGCAACCGGGAGCTACCACAGGTAAAATTTCCTAGTAAAGCTGCAAAGTATAGCATGAAAATGCTGATATTGCAGTGAAAGATTGACCTCGGCAGAACACTGCAAATAAATGTTTACAGTCCTTAAAACATTAGTTAAATCTTGTACTGGCGTCTTATTGTTGCAACAATATAAAATAGTTCACAGCTATTGCACTTAATTTGTAAACATCTTTGTTTCTGCAAATGTCTGCTTCTTCTATTTTATTCCAAACTAGCTAAACCCGGCGTGCGCTGCTACACCTATATAAATAATGGCGTGTTTTATCGTTTAGTTGAATAAGTAAAAGGACAAATAATTATACATTTTTATCGTTATTATTTTTAGATACCCCTTACTGATTACCCGGCGTTGCTGGGGAATCTACTTATCCGATCTTCTTGGCATCAATGAAAGACAAAAATGGTTATTAAGGACTTTTCTGTAGTTTTTTTTTTTTTTTGAGATATTCAATTCTGTGAACAATAATGTTGTGTATTTGTTATGGTTTAGGCAGCGTAAGACATTTAAGCTTACAAAAAGCGTCATTTGTTCACGTTTTTACACTACAGAAGGTGATTTTTGAGGGTGAAGGACTTGAGCATTAAAACTCTCTTATAATATAACCTATAACCTTCCCTGGAAAATCCTGAACATTTTACAAAAAGCCCTACGAAAATCGGATGCACTTGCTTGCCCGGGAATCTACTTATCTCGATCTCCTTGAAAGACAAAAATGGCTATTGAGTGTTATCTGTAAAAGATAAACATATGCTGTCACAGAATTTTTTGTAGAGTTTTTTGAGATATCCAACTCCATGTACATTAATTTTGTGTATTTGTTATGGTTTACATGGACTCTTACTTTAAGGAGGAAAGGAGATTACAAGTATTTGAGAATAAAGTACTTAGAAACATTTTGGACCAAAGAGAGATGACAGACAGGTGAATGGAGAAGACTATTTAACAATTAACTACATGGTCTTTATGGGAAGCCAGATGTAATAAGAACAGTTAAGTCTCGTAGACTGCGATGGGCAGGACATGTTGCACGAATGGGAACGAAAGACTTGCATGGAGGCTTCTTGTAGGAAAGCCAGAGTGAAAACGGCCAGTTGGTAGACCAAGAATGAGGTGAGAGAATAACATTAACTATGATTTGAGGGAAGTAGATTATACAGGGAATGATTGGAAAGCATTAGCTCAGGATAGGGATGTATGGAGAGCTTATGTCCGCGCGGCCATGAACCTACGGGTTCGATAGTGCCAGTGAGTAAGTAAGTATTTGTTATGGTTTACGCAGCATAAGCCATTTAAGGGTGGAAAAAGGGACTTTTTCTCGTTTTTCACTACAAAGGGTGATTTTTAAGGGTGTAGGAGTTGAGTATATCAACTCTCTTATAGACTATGTTCATCCCAGGAATCTCGTGAACATTTTGTAAAAATCCCATCTCAATGGGATCAACGGTATGGCCGCACCTAAAGTACGAACGAACAAACAAACAAACATTCTATAATTAAATGGGGGCACGCCGTAGCGTAGTGCTTAAGACACTGAACTACAAGCCGGAGGGTCGAGGGTTCAAGTCCCGTTGGGGTCAGGATATTTAAACTGACCCAAACCCTCTGGCGGCACTATGGCCCTGGGGTCGACTCAGCCTCTAACAGAAATGAGTTGTTCTGGGGGTAAAGGCGGCCGTCACGCACGGCTGACAACCCCGGCTGACATAAAGTGCCGATTGTCTAGAAAAAGTGGGAGCCTTAACCTCCTACTACCCCAAGGGCCTACGGGTCTGTTGTGGGATCACTTTACTTTACTATAATTAAATGTTTAACATTGAGCAATACAAGCTTAATATGGTATGATAAGAAAAATAAATGCCTGGACGGGATTCGACTCAGAGTTCCGGGTTCGAATTCCGTCCAGGCATTTATTTTTCTTATTATACCATATTATACAAACATTCATTTTTAAATATTAGATTATGCTATTTAGTTTAAAAATGTCCACCGCTTCTCGAGGTAGCGTGCTGTCTTGTCATGCAGCGGGCCGGGGTTTGATTCCCGGTCGGGGCAGTTTTCTTGGGTTAGATTTTTATGGGGTTTTTCCTCACCTGTAAGACAAATGTCAGGAAAACTTTGAGGCCCAAACGGTCCCCGAAATCATATGGCCATCATCATCATCATCCTTATCATTATTATCTTCATCATCCTTCACCGGTGTGGAAAGCAACGGGAAGCTACCGCACCTACAGATTCCTAGTAAAGCTGCAAGCATAGCATGAAAATGCTATGATTGCAGTGAAGGACCTGCCTTCGGGCAGAATTACTATGGATGAATTGTCATAAAAGTTCGTGCTGTCTCAGAGATGACCCCACATGCTTCCTTTCGGCCCATGTCCTTGTGAGCTCAAAAAAATATGCTATGGAAACTTAAAACAATTCGGCAGGTCGTGTCACAGTAAGAACCGGGTGAC
The DNA here is from genome assembly GCA_030220185.1 of Diploptera punctata. Lineage (NCBI taxonomy): Eukaryota > Metazoa > Arthropoda > Insecta > Blattodea > Blaberidae > Diploptera > Diploptera punctata. Next base: position 544,802 of record JASPKZ010007830.1, read on the forward strand.
ATGGGACGGTAAAAATAGCTAAGCAGAAGTTAATGTAAGATAAAGAAAGAAATAAAGAAATTCAAATGGTCCTATAACGCGTATGGAGGAAGGTGTGCTGCATCTTTTGAATTGTATAGGTACAAGTAGTTCCGTTCTTTTCAAAAGAAATAAAAAAATAATTGTTGGAGGGACCAGCTCAGGTAGATTGAGAGACGCAATGACCCTCGGGTATCGAGCTCGGCTCCCCTAAGCAACAATTAAATCTCACCCCACCCACAAGAGTTTCTCAGCCCTGCGATTGGCCCACAACCAATCCCACATTATTTTTTTAATCCCTTCTGTATCTTCTTTCTGAGGGAGGAACGAGGGTAAAAAAAGGGAGAGGCTTTGGTGGTCTAGTATCAGGGACGTGGGTTGAATCTCAAACTCCCTCCGACTTGTGAAATAAAAAAAAAGCCATATAGCATCCTGATTGGAGCAGAATTTTGTTCCCATAATTTAAAGTTTTTTTTATAGGTTAGAAATGGAATGTATACTACTCTTTGATATCATATCTGCCTACTTTTTTTTATTTTCTCTTGTTTTATATGCATTTTTTTATTGTTAACATTCACACAAGTATTTCATTGAGTTTATATACGCAGTTACATTTGCATTTGAATTTATCGAATAAGGGACACGCTGTAGACAAACGGTACAAACCGGAAGGTCGAGAGTTCGAGTCCCGTGGGATCAAGGTTTTTAAACTGACCCAAACCCATCTAATGGTACCATTGCCTAGTAGACGAATAGCCTCTAACGGAATAAATACCATACACTTGTTCTGGAGGTAAAGACGGTCGTCACGTAGGGCTGACAACCCGGCTGACATCATGTGCCGATTATTATCTAGAAAAAGTGGGATATGTAACCTCCTACTGTACCGCGCCGTAGCTGAGTGGTTAAGGCGAGAAGCCTTGGCACATTGCTACGGGACTTGGCGCTAGTTCGAGTCCCCATGGGGGTAGACATTTTCTCATGGAATTTGGGCCAGTAGGTGACCGGTGCCCGCCAGCATCGTGAGGGATTTGGGTAGCTACAGTTAGTAGCGACTCCAGGTTGAGAAGACCAGCTGGGTGACCCGACATGCTGACCACATGTCACCCCTATACTAACTAGACGATCGTCTACCTCTGCGATTAACACATGTGGATGTGAGGCCAGCAGCCGGATTGTAGGCTAGGGCGTTCCAGGCCTGTCGCGCTTGGAATAACCTCCTACTGTTTGCCCTGTTGTGGGATAATGACACATAATAATAGCTGGAAGGTCGAATGTTTCACTTTCGGTGGGTCAGGATTTTTCAAGGGCCTAAACCTTCTGACGTCATAATGACCCTAGGGTCGACTCACCGTCTACGGAAATGAGTACCAGACCTATGCTCAGGGGGTTAAGACGGTCGTCATGTAGGGCTGAAACCAGATTAACATCTGGTGCCGATTGTCTGAAAAGGTGGGAGGCTTAACTTCCTACTTCTCGAAGGTCCTCCTGTGGCTTCTAGTGGGATCACTTTAATTGAATCATCAAGTATTGTAGCGACGTCCGTTGTGTCACTTATGTAGATTCTTCAAACAGAATCTACTTGCAAATTTTATTTTGCATAATTGAGAGTCCCAGCTAACAAAATGGAACTGTTGACTGAAAATTGAGCAGAAATAATATCGAGAGACATAACGTGTAAAAACTATAGCACATACAGTAGATCTAATTGAAGAAAATCTAAGTTGAACATGCAAACTCCATGGCGCGACAGACATAGAAGGCCCTTGTCCTACCCTCCGGCTGCTGGCCTCACATCCACATGTGCTAATCTCAGACTTACACCATCATCTAGCAGTGTAGGGGTACATGTGGTCAGCATATCGGCACCCCCAGCCGTTATAGCTAGTTTTCTCAAACTGTAGCCCCTACTTATTATAGTAACTCAAATTCCTTACGATGCTGGGTGGGCACCGATCCCACATTGGCCGAAATTCCATGAGAAAATGTCTTCCCCCACGAAGACTTAACCCCTAAATTGTCATAAGTATGACACGAGTGATTCCAAATTATCGATAAATTCACGACTCACGAAGTGAGGAGTGAATTTATCTAGAGAATTTGGAAATCAAGAGTGGCATTTGTTAGGACTATTTAACGAATAAAATTAAGCTGTTTACTCACAAATCATTATTTAACTATAGTTATTTTAAAATATTTATAGCCTATATTTAATGTAAACGGCATGTTTGAAAACAAATGAGAAACGATAGGTACGCTTCTACTGCTTCATTTGTTTATCACTGCAACCAGATCATACTATTTATTGCCAAAGGAACGCAATATTGTAAGGAGGAGCTTTCTTTAATATGGTAATCATAACACTGATAAATATTTGGTGAAACACGATTCTGATTGGTTGTAAAACAGAAATCATTGAAACGTGATTGGTCATTGACTCCCATTTGGGGCATGAGTTAAATAGTCAGTACAATATTTTCTCGTGCCAGTTATTTAAATGTTCCGGACCGCACGGAAAATAAATTCATGTTAAACTGTGTTATTATTATACATTATTGCGTAGTTTAACATAAATTTAAGTAATTTTTACTCGTTTGTTTTTCTATGGATCTAAAATCAATATTAAATACATTAAGTCAATGTATGCAATAAAAAACATTTTTAATTTAAGGGTTAAACCAGCGCAAGACCCGTAGCTTTACGCCAAGGCATCTTGCCTTAACCACTCGGCTAAGTTGCGGGACAAGAAAGTTGAAATGAATAATATTATTGAAATGTTTGAAAGGAGGACAACATTTTCGGAAGTTTAAAAGAATTGATACTCAATACACAAATAGGATGGACGTCTGAAGACAGCAGGACAGTAGTTGGATGTTATCAGGCAGAGTATGAACACGATGGTAGACACGAAGGATAGAAATCTTTGGAGAAGCAAAATTATGGAAATTGTCTTTCATTATCGTAACTAACATGTTTGTTTTTCTTGTACAATTTTGGACTAGCTAAGTAATTGGCACTCTGTAGGTTCATGACCGCGCGGACATGAGCTCTCAATACACCCGTATCCGGAACTAAAATTTTCCATTCATCCCCTGTATAATTTACTTCCTGCAAATCATGGTTAATATTATTCTCCCACCTCGTTCTTGATCTACCAACTGGGCATTTTCCCCTCTGGTTTTCTTACAAGATCCTTCCATATCCTAATTTCATTCCCCATTGGAGTCACATGTCCTGTCCATCGCCGTCTATAAAACATAACTATTCTTATTATCTCTAGTTCCCTATAAAGATAATGTAGCTCATTGTTATCCAGTCTTCTCCATTCGCATGTCTGTTCATCTCTCTTTGGTCCAAAAGTGTTCCTATAAACTTTATTCTCAAATATTCGTAGTATTTTTTCCGCCCTAAATAAGAGTCCATGTTTTGCATCCATATAATTGGGAGACAAATAGTTTTACACAGATAGATCATCGGTTGATTAATGTCTTTAACTTCGTCCGTTCTCAATAACCAATTTTGTCGGTCCATCCAATTTCCTGATTGTAGATGTTTCTCCTTCATGTATAAATATATTTCCTGACTCCAGGATGTTTTAGGTCTTCCTCTGCCTTGTCTTCCCTTAGGTTTCCATTCCAAAACAGAAATTGGTAGCCGAACCTCCTCCATTCGCTGGACATTTTAATATAATGTAAAATAGTGTCTTCAATCTTCATTTTCTCCCGTATAACTGAATTCTTACTTTTTTCTCTTCTTGAAATTCTTACTGCCTTTTGTATAAAATCCATTTCCTTTGCCAAAAGATGCATATTTGTTTTTGTTGTTAATGGCCAGGAGGAGAAGTTGATTTCTGGAACCTTAGGAACTGTTGCAGACTGGGGCTTTCCTATGTCTAAGAGTGATATTCGCTCTGTTGTAAAAACATGCAGTATGCTTACTTTATCTGGAAATTAATTTTGTGTTCTGTTGCGCGTCAGAATTGATAATGAAGTTTAAGTTTATTTTGCCAAATTACAGTTATAAAACATTTGTAGTGAGGTTGTTTACAATAGAAATATTTTAAAAAAGATAAATTGGTGTCAAAGTAGTACCTACAGTGGGTCTACTTTGAATTATAGTGAAAACAAATGTGATGTCAAAGTAGCGCCAGCACATGGGCAAAACGGAACTAAACAAACCTCATTGTTGTTCTATTAAGTTTTTGTTTGAGGAGAACAGTACCAATGTGATTTGTAGTCTAAGGTTCAGTTGGTACAATAAATCATACATTCAATTTTTTTCGGCATAAATCATACGAGTTAGACCTTAAAAACCTTCGAAATATGTCAAAGTAGCCCCGTTTTACGGTAACTGTTGATTATGACTTGGCAGACCAATGACTAAGGGCGGAATTAATGAAACTATCTTTACGCAAAGAACGACTCTCTTCCCTCCTCTCTATGACGTAGAGAGTATTCATAAAACCGGTTTCATGAATACTCTCTACGTCATAGAGAGGGGGAAAGGGTCGCTCTTTGCGTAAAAAATGGTTTCATGAATTCCAACCTAGGAATCTCCTAAGGGAACAAATGTTTCGAAATCTAATTACTGACGCGCATGAATGGATTAACGATATTCTGTGTGTCCCTATCTACTATCTCAGTAGACCAAATAATATTTGGCAGTGTGCTATTGGACATTCTATGCACAATTTTAGACTTTAGAAGCATATATTAGCCAAACAAAACGGCTCATGAGAACAGCAGGAATGAATACTTTAAGAGCCACAGTAAACAAAACAAGACTTGAACCGGGATGTGAGGGAGGAATGCAATATCATAGATGTTGAGACATTTATTACAACAAGGAAAAGGGAATGGAATGCCCATGTGGACAGAGATGATACCAGGCTTATTAAAGCTGCGAAGAATCTACGTCCTGGAGGAAAAAGTGAAGTGGGCAGACCTCTCAAGACATGGAATGAGATGTAATCATTATTGACATAAAAAAACTCCTGGCGCGACAGGCCTACAAGGCCCTTAGCCTACCAGCCGGCTGCTGGCCTCACATCCACATGTGTCAATCAGCCAGTGTAGGGGGTGACATGTGGTCAGCATGTCGAGTCCCCCAGCCGTTATAGCTGGTTTTCTCAACCTAGAGCCGCTACTTATTGTAGCTACCCAAACGCATCACGATGCTGGGTGGGTACCGGTCCCATACTGGCCGAAATACCATGAGAAAATTTCTTCCCCCATGGAGACTCGTACCAGCGCAAGTCCCGTAGCTCTGCGCCAAGGCTTCCTGCCTTAACCACTCGGCTACGGCGCGGGACCATCATTGACATAGTGTGTGTAAATGAACAGGCATATGCCTATAGAAAAGAAGAAGTAGATAAAGTAAAGTGATCCACAACAGGCCCGGAGACCCTTGGGGTAGTAGGAGGTTAAGGCTCCCACTTTTTCTAGACAATCGGCACTTTACGTCAGCCGGGTTGTCAGCCCTGCGTGACGGCCGCCTTTACCCCCAGAACAAGCGTCTGGTACTCATTTCCGTTAGAGGCTGAGTCGACCCCAGGGCCATAGTGCCGCCAGAGGGTTTGGGTCAGTTTAAAAATCCTGACTCCAACGGGACTTGAACCCTCGACCCTCCGGCTTGTAGCTCAGTGCCTTAACCACTACGCTACGGCGTGCCCCAAGAAGTAGATAAACAAGATATTATATTCAGAAAACAGTTAATATTAACTAGGCTATCCATTTTTGCTATTGGTCAGATGCGACGCCGAAAAGCATAGGTGAAAGTTGAAGATGAAAATAAATGAAGACACGATTGACTTACACCTAATCAGCGATAAAACGGGAATAAACATTTTATTTACTTTTCTCGAAACTATTCTGTCTGTAATAATGAAGATGATGATAAATACATTTTTTTCATAAGTAATGCCACGAGTGATTTCCAATTTATCTAGAGAATTTGGAAATCAAGAGTGGCATTTGTTAGGACTATTTAACGAATAAAATTAAGCTGTTTACTCACAAATCATTATTTAACTATAGTTATTTTAAAATATTTATATATTTAATGTAAACGGCGATGTTTGAAAACAAATGAGAAGCGATAGGTACGCTTCTACTGCTTCTTTTGTTTATCACTGCAACCAGATCATACTATTTATTGCCAAAGGAACGCAATATTGTAAGGAGGAGCTTTCTTTAATATGGTAATTATAACACTGATAAATATTTGGTGAAATACGACTCTGATTGGTTTGTAAAACAGAAATCATTGAAACGTGATTGGTCATTGACTCCCATTTGGGGCATGAGTTAAATAGTCGGTTTAAAGATTTTAAAAACATATTTGTGGACTCTGTATATTAAAAAAAATAAAAAGGAACATTGTAGTAAAAGAAAGTAATTATAATACGTCATAAGTTGATTTTAAGGGAAGATTTTCTTCAATAACATAGTCGTGCGAAGAGAAGTTAGAATGACAGCAGAGTGAGCATATCTCAAGCAACCCCTTCTACACCACAGATAACGCATTTCCTGTTCTTCAACTACTTTCTCGCCGTTTCCAGCTTATCACACAAAGAAATTCAACAAAATATACAAGTTAATACATTTATCATGCTCGAGTAGTGATAAATTGAATTGCATTTAACTTGCTCTCTTAATGGATATATTATTTTTCTTTCTTATTCTTGTATTCACGGTTTAGGTAGTGATCCTATAATACCGGTCTCAAAATGTCCGTCACCGTGGCGTAGTCGGTAGAGTCCCTACCTTCCATTCCGGCGACCCGGGCTCGATTCCCGGCGGGGTAGGGGATTTTAAAATCTCCACCTTGGGTCTGGGTGTGTGTCCTGTCCTTGTGTTTATATGTGAGAATAAAATAAGTTAACAAAAAGGTAAAACGAGAAGGTAATACAAAAACAGTGTAAACGAACAGAGGAAATAAAAAAAAAATATATATTCTTTTCATTTTTGGTTTGGTCTTCACTATCTTGGTCTCGACCATCCCGTCCCACTCTTTCCACGTGTTTGCTATACATTTCTATAATCTTATGAATTTTCAAGTAAAATAAAGTGATTCGATGTCGGACGTTCTCGGAAGAGATGGTCTTAGATCTATTAGTGAAGACGGAACAGGCAACCCTTGCCTAAACCAGGAAGTGAAGAAGAAGAACAAGAATAAAGTAATTCCACTACAGGTCTCAGGAGGCCCTTGGGGTAGTAAGAGGTTAAGGCTCCCACTTTTTCTGGACAATCGGCACTTGATGTCAGCCTGGTTATCAGCCCTACGTGACGGCCGCCTTTACCGCCAGAACAAGCATTGGTACTCATTTCCGTTAGACGCTGAGCCGACCCCAGGGCCATAGTGCCGCCAGAAGGTTTGGATCAGTTTAAAATTCTGACCCCTCCGGGACTTGAACCCTCGACCTTCCTGCTTGTAGCGCAGTGCCTTAACCACTACGCTACAGCGTGCCCCCAAGTATATTTAAAATCCTAAAGTACTCGTAATGACTCTAATTTTGTGTATTCAAACGAAGATGTGAGAATTTTCGTTTCTATGTCCAAAGTTTCACAATTGTCTTTGAGATGACTTTATGTAAGTTCAAAAAAGTGGGAATTGTTATGAATACATTGAGGGAAGTAGATTATACAGGAAATGATTGGAAAGCATTAGCTCAGGATAGGGATGTATGGAGAGCTTATGTCCGCGCGGCCATGGACCTACGGGTTCGATAGTGCCAGTGAGTAAGTAAGTAAGTACAAAATTAATAATTTTGATAAAAGAAAATAATTGAATAAGGAGACATGGAATGACCATGTGTAGGATTTTTGTCTCTGCAAAAGTCCACTGAAGGTTTGTGGGTTTCCTATGGATCGCAGGAGGTTCGTTGAAATTAATAATTTCGACGATCATAACACGAACGGCGCGCATATGTGTACGTACCTTTACGTTGAACAGAGAATAGAGCAAATTTCTTTCATTCCCCATTGCTGCCCATCACAGTCTACGAGACTTAACTATTCTTATTATAGTTTACTGTTTTCCTATAAACTAAATATATGGTCACACGTAGAAATACATTATATAATGGAAATGGACAGCTAATGACAAATGAGGGAAATTTTGAGGAATTGGCTGAATTCAAATACCTAGGAACAATAATCACAAATAGGAATGAGATGCACAAAGAAATTAAACATAGGCTCAATTCTGGAAATGCATGCTATTATGCATTGCAGAGACTTTTGATGTCCCAACTCCTTTCAAAAAACGTTAAGCTGAAAATATATAAAACTATTATTCTACCAGTTATATTATATGGGTGCGAAACATGGACTCTTACTTTAAGAGAGGAAAGGAGATTACGAGTATTGAGAATAAAGTTCTTAGGAAAATTTTTGGACCAAAGAGAGATGAACAGACAGGTGAATGGAGAAGACTACATAACAATGAACTACATGGTCTTTATAGGAAGCCAGATATAATAAGAACAGTTAAGTCCCGTAGACTGCGATGGGCAGGACATGTTGCGCGTATGGGGAATGAAAGACGTGCATGGAAACTTCTTGTAGGAAAGCCAGAAGGAAAACGCCCAGTTGGTAGACCAAGAATGAGGTGGGAGAACAACATTAACTATGATTTGAGGGAAGTAGATTATACAGGGAATGATTGGAAAGCATTAGCTCAGGATAGGGATGTATGGAGAGCTTATGTCCGTGCGGCCATGAACCTACGGGTTCGATAGTGCCAGTGAGTAAGTAAGTAAGTTTTCCTATAAAGATCTTGTAGATCGTCCTCTGCATTCGGCTGTGTGTTCATCAATCTTTCGTCTAAACTTATTATTATTATTATTATTATTATTATATATTATTATTATTATTATTATTATTATTATATTAAGATACAAGAGTGTTCCGGGACCAGAAATGAATCCGATCACTATCTTCTTGTCACTACTATACGTATGAAACCAAGATGGATTAAAACAAAAAAGAAATTTCAGGAATTGGAATTTTTTCAAGTTCAAAGTAAGCTCCCTCAGAGATCCCAGCACAGCTTGGCTTTATAAGACAAGAATGCAAAACATTATGAAGGATTGCCCTGTCTCCGAAAATATTGAAGAGCAATGGAGTAAACTTGCTAACATCTTAAAACAATCTGCAAAAGAAAGCCTAGGCACAAAAGGGAGATGGTTAAAAAAAATGGCATAAGACATTGGGATGAAAAAATAGCGCACATTATCAAAGACAAAAAATAAGCATACCACAAGTACTTATCAAATCCATCCATACTAATTCTGCCCGAAGGCAGGTCCTTCACTGCAATCATAGCATTTTCGTGCTATGCTTGCAGCTTTACTAGGAAATTGTGTAGGTGTGGTAGCTTCCCGTTGCTTTCCACACCGGTGAAGGATGATGATGATAATGATAATGGTAAGGATGATAATGATAAGGATGATGGCCATATGATTTCGGGGACCGTTTGGGCCTTAATGTTTTCCTGACATTTGTCTTACAGGTGAGGAAAAACCCCGATAAAAACCTCACCCAGGAAAACTGCCCCGACCGGGGATCGAACCCGGGCCCGCTGCGTGACAAAGCACCACGCTACCTCGAGACCACAGCGGTGGACACTTATCAAATAAATCAGAAGAATACAAAATCAATTACCACAAAACAAGAGCAATAGCGAAAAGAGAAACCAGGAAGAGACATAGAACAAATAGGGAGGAATTTGTGTCACAATTAGAGAATGATATTACTAGACTCACACCACAAACATAACAAAATCTTGAAATATTTGAATCGTGAAACGAAAGACAATCTCAACCTTAATGTCATCCCAGCCAAACAATGGTCAAATTATTTTCAAAATCTATGGACCCAAACTCCAAATACTCTCACTTTACCATCATCCAATAACACCTCTGCAAACTTGATTACAGAGGACAAACTATCAGAAGTATTAACGAAAATGAGAATCAACAGAGCTCCTGGGGACGATGGAATCAGTATTGAACTATTTAAAAATGCAAATCCTCTGTTTTTAGACAGACTTCTAACATTCTTAAATAAACTATGGGAAGGGAGAGACATTCCTCTAAGTTGGACAAAATCTATTGTAATACCAATATTTAAAAAAAGGAGACAAGAAAAACTGTGAAAATTACAGAGGCATTATCTTACTAAATACTGGATACAAAATTTACGCCAATATAATTAAGAACAAATTATACAAACATCTTAACAGCCTCCTCAGCGAAGAACAGAATGGCTTTCGTAAAGGTCGATCCTGCTGTGATGGTTACTTCTCCATGAAATTATTAATATAAAACACAGGGAGTTCAATGTAGAAACACATTTAGCTTTTGTGGACTTCAAAAAAGCCTTCGACAAAATCAATAGGAATAAACTGTTGGAAATTTTAGCTGACAACAATCTACCACAACACCATATTTTAAATTTATACAATATCTATAAAACAAATTTGATTTCAGTTCGAGTCAATAACACACAAACAGAATGGACCGAAATTAATAGGGGCGTAAGACAAGGATGTGGCCTCTCGCCCTTGCTCTTTATCATATACATGGATAGAATACTCCAAGATTGGCGACAGATGAGACACAGTTCTATCCAAATTAATAGAAACCTAAAAATAGACTCTTTTGCTTTTTGCAGATGATTTGGTATTAATAGCTCAAACAGAAGCAGATTTACAGCATTCTATACACAATTTTAACATAATTGCAAAAAGGTACAATATGGAAATCAATACAAAGAAAACTAAAGTGATGGTCTTTTGTGGAAAATGCCCTATACCTAGCAAAATTGTTTTGGATGATGAAATTATAGAACGAATAAATGAATGTACGTAATTTTTTTTTCATATGCCCCAGGTTTGTCTTTCGACATTCCTGATTTATCTCCTGGCATGGCGTACTTGTAACCCACTTCTGAGGTTGGGGCGCCTGGAAGGCGGGGTTACGTTGCCTCGATGATATGATGGGTGATGGTGATGATAATGGTGCGCCAGGAGAGTCCTTAATCCGAAGCTTAACCTAAGATGAATATGAATGATGATGATTGCGATGGCCATATGATTTCAGGGAACGTTTGGGCCTTAAAGTTTTCCTGACATTTGTCTTACAGGTGAGGAAAAACCCCGATAAAAACCTCACCCAGAAAAACTGTCCTGACCGGGATCGAACCCGGGCCCGCTGCGTGACAAGGCAGCACGCTACCCCGAGACCACAGCGGTGGACAATAATGTAATTATTTGTGTTATAATTTAACATTTCAAGATGAAGCTGATATATCAAAGGAAACCACAAATTTCACAAAACAACGGGGATAATTAACAGTATAATGAAACCATCTTTAGTGCAGAAGAACATAAAATTACAGCTTTATAAGGTTCTCGCAAGACCAGTATTAAGATATGGTAGTGAAGCATGGACAATACGAAGAAGAGATGAAAGCCGAATAACAGCAAATGAGATGCGATTTATGCACCGTACAGCAAGCTATACAAAGTGGGACCATAAAAGAAATGAGGAAATTATGCAAGAGTTGGATGTAGAACCCATTCTTCACCATATACAAAACTACCAGTACAACTGAAAAGCCCATTTTCAACGAATGCCGTCTCATAGAATTCCAAAAGCCATGCTTCGTTACTGCCCCAAGGCAAAAGATCGCTGGGACGTCCAAACAAGCGCTGGATGGAAAATTTATCTTTGAGACCGTAACAGGCCACACGGCCTAATACTTGCTTGGATGATGATGATGACGAATGATTATTTTATTATTGGTGCATCTCGTAGCATAGGTGGTAAAGGCAATACGCTAAGAACCGTAAGAACGGGGTTCGAGTCCGAGGGGGATCACGTATTTTAAATTACCCTAACTTCTGGCGACACAATGGCCCAAGGATTAACTCAGCTCCTAAAGGAAATAAGTGTCAGACGCCTTTTTTTTTTTTTTTTTTGGAGATAGAGGCAGCCGTCATAGAGAACTGACAACCTGGGCGACATCTCATGGGGATTGTCTAGAAAGGTTGGAGCCTTAACCTCATAATACCTCAAGGGTCTCATTTGGCCTGTAGTGGGATCGCTTTACCTTCCAACCACCTAATTCATTGGGTCTATCGAACCCTTACGCCGACATAAGCTCTCCGTACATTCCCATCCTCCGCTATAGTTTTTAATCATGCCCTTTTTAATGTAATTATCTCAAATCATGGTTAATGTTATTCTCCCACCTCATTCTTGGTCCCTTTCCCTCTGGTTTTCCTACAAGAAGCTTCCATGCTCCTATTTCATTCCACATTCGTGCCACAATCCCTGCCATCGAAGTCTACGAGACTTAACTCTTCTTATTATATATCTGGCTTCCTATAAAGACCATGTAGCTCGATGTTATGTAGTTTTCTCCATTCACTTCTCTGTTCATCTCTCTTTGGTCCAAAAATTCTGCTATGAACCTGATTCTCAAATACTAGTTTACTTTCATCTATTATTATTATTATTATTATTATTATTATTATTATTATTATTATTGTTGTTGTTATTATTGTTATTATTATTCGTGGATGAAAATAAGAACTGGAATAAGAACAAGAGGACTGGAGGACATGAATTGAATGGATAGAGATGAGTGGAGAAGTTTAATAAAACTTTAGGCACAGAAAGATGTGTAAACATTGAAAATCTGTATGTAAATTAAATAAATTAATAATAATAATTATTATTATTTATCTGAAAGTTTATAAGAATTAGAAATTAGAGACATTAATGATTTTGTGCCCTGTCTTACGTATCAGTAGAGAAGCTTCAACCTATAAAATACAGTAGTTTAGTTCTCAGCTGATTTACTATTATTTTGAGACATGTGAAAGAGACAGAGCTTGTATGAAAAGCGTTGTTCATTTCTGTTTCCTGAAATTTTAATTATCTTAAAATGTGTGTAGCCACGTGGACACTCGGAGTGACCAAAGAAACAGAAAAACTTGCAAATTTATTGTTAAAATTAGAAGAAATCCCATTTGGAAAGTCTCCAGTCTAGCTAGGGTGGAGACTTTATGTACTGTACTAAAATTTACATCCCTTATCCCAGCGGGAGGTCACGTCCTCTGCAAATTTTCTGGCAGAATGTCACATTTTTTCTTAACTCAAAACTTTTTTCATGCTGTTTTAATACAAGAAAATGTAGCCCATATTTAACAAAGAAAATCTTGCTCCACCCATGCGCCTTCCAATCCGCTTTTGAATATTTGACGAGGGTTTAAATCAAGTCAATCAGTTATAAGAATTTTTAAAGAAAATATAACAAAAACTCCCTGTATTTCCTTACTTTATTCTTATCCAGTGTGGAAAGCAACGGGAAGCTACCACACCTATAATTCCCTAGTAAAGCTTCATAGCATGGCATGAAAAAGCTATGATTGCAGTGAAACACCTGCCCTAGGGCAGAACACTGTACAATAGAATTCTTATCCAGATTCTGGTTAAAAAAATAATCCGTGTTATAACAGCTGTCCTTGACCCATGACGATGTAATCATAATACAGAAAATGAAGACGACTTACAGAAATCAATGCATGCATTAAATGAAATATGTAAATTATACGATCTAAAGATTTCTGTAAGGAAAACGAAGACCATGGCTTTTAGAGGAAGAGATCCAGTGAGATCCAAAATTATTTTAGAAAATCAAGTATAGAACAGGTGTCTAGTTTCAAATATTTGGGCTGTGATGTTGGCTACAGTGTGGAAAGAGAGATTGACCCCAAAATAAATAAATTTCAGACGGTGTGTGGAACAATACAAAGAACATTCAAAAATAAAATTAGAAAAGAAACCAAGATAAAAATGTATGTTATGGCGGTTCGCACAATATTGTATGGATGTGAAACTTGGGCCCCAGTGAAAAAAAACAGAAGGATAGAATACAGACGGCGGAGATGAGGTTCCTAAGACATGTAAAAGGATGTACAAGACTTGATAGAATAAGAAATGAGGATATAAGAGAAGAATTGAAAGTACAGCCTTTATTGGATAAAGTCACGAATTACAGACAGAAATGGATTGATCACATGGATGGAATGAGTAAGGAGAGATATCCACTGTTAGCAAGAAATTATCAAGCAAGACGAAGACGTTGGGCTGATGCATTATGAAGTCGGAACGGGCAATTGCCTAATCCCTGGAGTGATGATGATGATAACAGCTGTCGCCGTTTTCCGGAAACCAAACGTCATTCCTCTTAGTCCATCTACTGGTTTTGTTCCAATTCTCGAGCATTCATAGATGCTTATACTCCTTCCATCCAAGTCTACCTCGGTCGTCCCTTTTTTCTTGTTTCTGTTGGTATCCAACTCCAAACTCCACAGCTCGGCAGGCTTAGACTGGGATTGCCGACGCTAATGGAAGTACTTGATGCCAGACCTAGTGCATTTTAAAATTATTTAGTATTTTAAAATCTTGATTAGTTGATTCTTCCAATCGCTTGGAACGCTACAGTCGCAGGTTATTTCGTCTGCTTTTAGTGTAGCCAACAGACTTGCTAAGTTAAATATTTCTCATTATTTGAAATAAATCGGTTTCCTCTTAATTACTTACTCACTTACTTACTCACTGGCACTATCGAACCCGTAGGTTCATGGCCGCGCGGACATAAGCTCTCCATACATCCCTATCCTGAGCCAATACTTTCCAATCATTCCCTGTATAATCTACTTCCCTCAAATCATAGTTAATGTTGTTCTCCCACCTCATTCTTGGTCTACCAACTGGGCGTTTTCCTTCTGGCTTTCCTACAAGAAGTTTCCACGCACGTCTTTCATTCCCCATACGTGCAACATGTCGTGCCCATCGCAGTCTACGAGACTTAACTGTTCTTATTATATCTGGCTTCCTATAAAGACCATGTAGTTCATTGTTATGTAGTCTTCTCCATTCACCTGTCTGTTCATCTCTCTTTGGTCCAAAAATTTTCCTAAGAACTTTATTCTCAAATACTCGTAATCTCCTTTCCTCCCTTAAAGTAAGAGTCCATGTTTCGCACCCATATAATATAACTGGTAGAATAATAGTTTTATATATTTTCAGCTTAACGTTTTTTGAAAGGAGTTGGGACATCAAGAGTCTCTGCAATGCATAATAGCACGCATTTCCAGAATTGAGCCTATGTTTAATTTCTTTGAGCATCTCATTCCTATTTGTGATTATTGTTCCTAGGTATTTGAATTCAGCCACTTCTTCAAAATTTCCCTAATTTGTCATTAGCTGTCCATTTCCATTATATACTGAATTTCTACGTGTGACCATATATTTAGTTTTACTGATATTTACTTCCAGTCCTAATTTCTTAGTGTTACTCAATAGTGTGTGCGTGGGTTTCCTCTTAATTATAATAAAAAATATAATTTCATAAACGTTTGTTTCAATTCAGGCTCGTAATATTAAGTTTTAATAATTTATTTGTATTTATTTCTATTTAATATTATAACAAACTGTATATTTTATTTTATTATGTTGGTTGCACATATGTATGTAGGATCAAGCAACAAGTTTCGTTTGTTTAATTATAAGTAATACGACTCATTAACAACTGTTTTTCTGATGTAAGGAGTAAGTTAGTGGTTCTTGGAAATTGAGAACTTCAAAATTTGTAGGAAGTAACACTCTGAGGTATTAATAAAAATAACATCTCACCTCCTGGAAATGCGTGCTATTATGCATTGCAGAGACTCTTGAGTCCCAACTCCTTTCAAAAAACGTTAAACTGAAAATATATAAAACTATTATTCTACCAGTTATATTATATGGGTGCGAAACATGGACTCTTACTTTAAGGGAGGAAAGGAGAGTACAAGTATTTGAGAATAAAGTACTTAGCAAAATATTTGGACCAAAGAAAGATGAACAGACAGGTGAATGGAGAAGACTACATAACAATGAACTACATGGTCTTTATAGGAAGCCAGATATAATGAGAGTCCCGCGCCGTAGCCGAGCGGTTAAGGTAGGAAGCCTTGGCGCAGAGCTACGCGACTTGCGCTGGTTCGAGTCTCCATGGGGGAAGAAATTTTCTCATGGTATTTCGGCCAGTATGGGACCGGTGCTCACCCAGCATCGTGAGGCATTTGGGTAGATACAATAAGTAGCGGCTCCAGGTTGAGAAAACCAGCTATAACGGCTGGGGGACTCGACATGCTAACCACATGTCACCCCTACACTGGCTGATTATCATCTACCTCTGTCATTGACACATGTGGATGTGAGGCCAGCAGCCGGCTGGTAGGCTAAGGCCTTGTAGGCCTGTCGCGCCAGGAGTTAGTTAGATATAATGAGAACAGTTAAGTCTCGTAGACTGCGATGGGCAGGACATGTTGCACGTATGGGGAATGAAAGACTTGCATGGAAGCTTCTTGTAGGAAAGGCAGAGGGAAAACGCCAGTTGGTAGACCAAGAATGAGGTGGGAGAATAATATAACTATGATTTGAGGGAAGTAGATGATACAGGGAATGATTGGAAAACATTAGCTCAGGATAGAGATATGTGGAGAGCTTATGTCCGCGCGGCCATGAACCTACGGGTTCGATAGTTCCAGTGAGTAAGTAAGTAAGTAACTTCTCACCTCATATTTGTTTTTTTTAGAACTGTTTGGTGAAATTAATATTCCATTGACGATTATTTCTGGACCATTTTTCTGTCATTGAAGGGAATATTGAATCACCACAAAAGAACAACGGTAGAATAAAAACTGGGGATGGTGTATGATGATTTCTCCAAAATCAGTCTAAAAACAAGACAAAATATGGTGTGAGATATTTTTTTAATAGATACTTTGGGGAAAATATTTTACTTGTGGTATAGTAAACGCCGGAAATAACGACTTAGCTACCGAGAACAAGAAGCCGGTAATACAGCAATCTGTAATTTGTTAGTTCATTCTTTCAATCGCTTGATTGTCTCTGTAGTCTAGGCATCACTGATTAACATTATCGTCGGCAATCTCTCTTATAGTTCTGGCTTAAGTTTGTGAGAAATTTGTAGAAAGAGAAAACTGTGCTCACCTCTCTGACTCGCACCAGTGTTGTAGGTGTTTCATCAACAGATGTTAATAAGGTGAAGGGGGAAGACGAAAACTGGGTGGGTTCTTTCTTTTGTGACTGAGCGAAAGCGGTCTACCCTTAGATAAGCCAGATGTACAAGATTTATCGCTGGGCCTACAAAGTCCTTGGCCTACCACTGGCTGCTGGCCTCACATCCAAATGTGTTAATCACAGACTTAGGGCCGCAAGCATTACATTATTCTCTACTCAAATTACTTCCAATCACTGGTGAGCTGACTCACCGTGAGCAAGTGGAAAGATCGAATTAGCGACCCACTAACTGTCCATGCATGAAAGTCGTCGTTTTCGTAATACTGGCAAGAAATTGCCCAGAATTCTCAGCGATAAAACCACATCCGTTATTTTCGTCTGCTAGAGGAACGCATTTACGCTTGCGTCCCGCAAATAATACCGTATAAAACGACGTCTGCGTCGCGGAATATTACGCCGATTCTCCTGTTCTTCCAGTTGAATTATTTGGTAGACTCTATCAAATCCCTCTTCTCCGCGTATATCGAAAACAAGATCGAAGTCTTCAAGGTCCGACATCTTGGATAAAGCAGCAAGGTTTCAAAGTACATCGGTTTCCACCGGGATTCTCACGATTCGTTTCTCTCCTAAGTTACCTCGGCAGGTAGCTTAGGAATTTCAACAATTATTATCGCATGAACAGATTTTTGAGTACGCAAAAACGTCTTTGGATGCAACTTTCTCAGCAGAGTACACGCTGAGAACGACTTTTAGGGTCGAATGTTTGAACGCATTATACAGTAAAAGGCATTCTCTGCTAAGAAAGTTTTATCCAAATACATTTTGCTTACTCAGAAATCTATTCATGCGATAATAATTTTAAGCTACCTGACGAGGGTACCTTAAGATCATAGCTCAAGATAGAAACTTATCGTGAAAATCCCGATGGGAACCGATGGTAACCGATGTAGTTTGAAACCTTTGCAGCTTTATCCAAGATGTCGGACCTTGAAGACTTCGATCATGTTTTCGGCATACGCGGAGAAGAGGAATTTGATAGAGTCTACCAAAGAATTCAACTGGAAGAACAGGAGAATCGTCGTAATATTGCGCGACGCAGACGTCGTTGTATACGGTATTATTTGCGGGACGCAAGCGTAAATGCGTTCCTCTATAGCAGACGAAAATAACGGAAGTGTTTTTATCGCTGAGAATTCTGGGTAATTCGTTGCCAATATTACGAAAACGTCAACTTTCATGCATGACCGGTAAGTCGGCCGTTAATTCGATCTCAGCAATTGCTCACGGTGAGTCAGATCACCAGTGATTGGAAGTAATTTGAGTAGAGACTAATGTATTTGCATACGACCCTTAGGGTTAGTTCTCGGGCCCCAGCTGTATTCACAACAGCAACAGGATGCGTCCCTGGGTGGCGGATAGGGGAACGGTCGGTGGTTTGCTTGCATTCCTCCCGGCTAGGTCCAGACCGGACCCGCGGGCCATTTGTGAGGTCGTCAGGACTCGAGCGACCTGACGTACTACATAGCTCGTGCTGCACCCACTTCAGCAGCCAATCCCTTCCCCTCGGTGACGTAGTGGGGAAAAGGTAGGTGGATCTGCTAGTCAGTCCTCCCTTCCAAGTCCGATGGACTCGCGGACCATAAGTGGGGTCAACAGGGGGAAGAAGAGCGACATGTTGTACTAAAGCTCAACTATCCCGGTCCACAGTGGGATCAACTGCCGCCGTGGCGAAGTGGTGGGAGACTGGAGATCTGAAGCTCCTTTCTCTTGGTTCAGTGAACCCGAGGACATCTGTGGGGGCACCATGGACGATGAGCACCCTGGATGCCTACATTGCTCAGTGGGCTGGACTCACAGCAGCGGCAAGACTAGGCCTAGTCTTGCGAACGGACTGGTTGGGACAATACCGGGCGTAATGCAGGTCAGAAAGCTCGGAAAAGGAGGAAGCGCGGTCTTTTGGGTGTGGGAATAGCGCCGAATCCGGGACCGAGTGACCCAAAGACAATCTGTGAGGTCGTCAGGAGTTGAGCGACCTGACGTACTAATGCTCAGGCTGGACCCACTTCAGCAACAAAACACGTCCCCAGGTGGTGCACTGACGGAAAGGTCGATGGATCTGCTAGACAGTCCTCCCGGCTAAGTCCAAGGGACTCGTGAACCATTAGAGGGGTCGGCAGGAGATGAGCGCCCTGTCGTACTATTGCTCACCTGTTGCAGCTTGCGAGCTCCGTGCTGGACCACAACTGCAACAGGACACGTCCCTGGGGCACACCAGGGCACGGCTCGGACCAGTGCAGAGGGGAGCAACTGTACTGGTTCCCGGCTAAGCCTACGGGCTCGTGGACAAACTATGGGGTCGCCAGGAGATGAGCACCTGGATGTACTAAAGTCTCACACTGTGGGGCTTGAGGATTCAAGCCCTAGTCGGTCTCACAACGGCTGCAGGATGCGTCCCTGGAGGTTGAACAGGGGAATGGTCGGTGGATCTGCGACAACAGTCCTCCCGGCTAGGCTCGAGGAGCCCGTGGACCAACTGTGGGGTCGTCAGGAACGAGCGACCTGACATACTTATGTAGCTCAGCAATTTTCTGAAGTTGCGACTCCAACACCTTCTCCCTGAAGCGTTGGTTTTTATGCCGGGAATTCTTGAACGTGGACGCGAATAGAAAGGGAGGACAAGATACTGGGACTTGGGAGTATGGTCTTTGACCGAGATATCCCAAGGGATGGAGGCATGGGCCCCAGATGACCCTTCCAATATTTTATTCTATCTATAATAAATTTATTTATGTCTTCAATATGACATCTGTCTTTAATTTCTGTATTATACCAAGAAGTGATATATTAATTTTATTTATGTTTTCATTTATTGCTTCCCAGTTTGTGATATAACTTATAATATTTCTTCTTGATAAGTACTGAAATCCCTCTTTTAGCCCTTTTATTATTTTTAACACCACTGTAAATATGAACATATGATCCTAAAGTTTCTATTCCTTCTCCTTTCTTCTTTGTTTCTGTCAGAATGATTATGTCCTGCTTCAAATCATCCATCTGTTTAAGGACCTCCTCCGTTTTATTCCTTACGCCTTGTACGTTCATGTTCGAATTAGTAGAGTTTATTTTTGTAGCTTGATTCGTCATAAAGCGTCACTGCTATAAAGTAAACATATTCTCTTTTATTTGCTTACTTGTTATAGTCAGCTACTAGATGGCAGTGAAGACGAGTTCTCGTGACATCTAGTAGTAACGGAGAATATAATACATATATAAGAAAAATAAGTGTTTGAAATGGATTCGCCTGGTGGTGTAATGGATAACACCCTGAGGTACAGACTCAGAGTTCCGGGTTTGAATCCCGTCTAGGCATTTATTTTTCTTATCATGCCATATTAAGCTAGCATTGCTCAATGTTAACATTTAATTATAACACACTAATATATATATATATATATATGTATATACACACACATGCATACATACATTTTCAGAAAACATTGCATATATTTGGCCCGCCCCCTGTAGCCGAGTGGTTAAGGCAAAAAGCCTTGGCGCAGAGCTATGGGACTTGCGCTGGTTCGAGTCCCCATGGGGGAAGACATTTTCCCATGGAATTTCGGCCAGTGTGGGACTGGTGCTACAATAAGTAGCGACTCCGGTTGAGAAGACCAGCTATAACGGCTGGGGGAACCGACATGCTGACCACATGTCACCACTATACTGCCTATCTAATTAACGCATCTGAATATGAGGCCAGCAGTCAGCTTGTAAACTAAGGGCCTGCTGTGCTTTTCGCATCACCGAATATTGAAAGTGTATGCAGTATGTTTCTTTACATAAAACTAAAATAACTAAAACTCCTTGGCGCGACAGGCATAGAAGGCCTTTGGCCTACTTGTTGACTGCTGGCCTCACATCCACATGTGTTCATCACAGAGGTAGACGATCATTCAGTGTTGGGGCGACATGTGGTCAGCATGTTGGGTCCCCAACCGTCATAGCTTGTTTTCTCAACCTTGAGCCGCTACTTACTGTAGCTACGCAAATGTTTCACGATTCTCAGTGGGCACCGATGTCATATTGGCAGAAAGAAATTCTATGAGAAAATTAATTTCTCTATGGAGACTCGAACCATCTTGCATTAACCATTCGGCTATGGCGCGGGATACGTTCCTTTAGATAATGGTGGAAACTTTTCGACTAGAGTCTTAGTAATCATATCTCTTGTCACATGACTTCTTTCAGGGGTGACCAGAAGTGTTCACGGTGTTACATAATTATGAACCATCTCCCGAGGCTTCAGCGTCCGTTCATAAATGCAAGTCACATGACTTCTTTCAGGGTCACCAGAAGTGTTCACGGTGTTACATAATTATGAACCATCTCCCGAGGCTTCAGCGTCCGTTCATAAATGCAAGTCACATGACTTCTTTCAGGGGTGACCAGAAGTGTTCACGGTGTTACATAATTATGAACCATCTCCCGAGGCTTCAGAGTCCGTTCATAAATGCAAGTCACATGACTTCTTTCAGGGGTGACCAGAAGTGTTCACGGTTGTTACATAATTATGAACCATCTCCGAGGCTTCAGCGTCCGTTCATAAATGCAAGTCACATGACTTCTTTCAGGGGTGACCAGAAGTGTTCACGGTGTTACATAATTATGAACCATCTCCCGAGGCTTCAGCGTCCGTTCATAAATGCAAGTCACATGACTTCTTTCAGGGGTCACCAGAAGTGTTCACGGTGTTACATAATTATGAACCATCTCCCGAGGCTTCAGCGTCCGTTCATAAATGCAAGTCACATGACTTCTTCAGGGGTGACCAGAAGTGTTCACGGTGTTACATAATTATGAACCATCTCCCGAGGCTTCAGCGTCCGTTCATAAATGCAAGTCACATGACTTCTTTCAGGGGTCACCAGAAGTGTTCACGGTGTTACATAATTATGAACCATCTCCCGAGGCTTCAGCGTCCGTTCATAAATGCAAGTCACATGACTTCTTTCAGGGTGACCAGAAGTGTTCACGGTGTTACATAATTATGAACCATCTCCCGAGGCTTCAGCGTCCGTTCATAAATGCAAGTCACATGACTTCTTTCAGGGGTCACCAGAAGTGTTCACGGTGTTACATAATTATGAACCATCTCCCGAGGCTTCAGCGTCCGTTCATAAATGCAAGTCACATGACTTCTTTCAGGGGTCACCAGAAGTGTTCACGGTGTTACATAATTATGAACCATCTCCCGAGGCTTCAGCGTCCGTTCATAAATGCAAGTCACATGACTTCTTTCAGGGGTCACCAGAAGTGTTCACGGTGTTACATAATTATGAACCATCTCCCGAGGCTTCAGCGTCCGTTCATAAATGCAAGTCACATGACTTTTTCAGGGGTCACCAGAAGTGTTCACGGTGTTACATAATTATGAACCATCTCCCGAGGCTTCAGCGTCCGTTCATAAATGCAACATATGGACCACATCAATAAAATGGACAACGATAGATTTCCGAAACATATTCGTCATTACAAACCACTAGGAAGAAGAAATGTTGGAAGACGAAGTAAAAGATGGACAGACCAATTCTACAGAGTTATTCAGAAATATGGCTATACGTTTGATCGAATTTTGTGACGAAGATATTATTATTAAAGGAAATATTATATTATCATTGAAAAGGGAACCCTTCAAATTACAACAATAGAACAAAACAAATCACTGCTCATGTGCAGCTTGGCGGGCTGATTTTTGCATGCAAGCGTCGAACGCCTCCACAATTCTCTTCGTTGTTTCTGCATCCGTGCTAATGCGAGGCCTTCCAGAAGATTTGATTTTCTGCATCCTTCCCGTTTCCAGCAGTCGTTTTCTCCACTTCCCCACAGTCGACGGCTGCAATGCTACGTTAAACTCACGTCTTGCCCGTCTTGCGGCCTCACGATCATTAGCATATGTTATTGCTCATGCATCAATTGTAATTTGCTGTTGCATATTCAACGCCATTTTGACTAATGACATAAGTTCTACAATGTTTTGTTTTATTCCATTGTTGTAATTTGAATAATTCCTTTCCAACGGTAATTTCATATTTCCTGTAATGGTAATATTTACATCACACAACGCGATCAAACGTATAGCCATATTTATAATTCACCCCGTAGCATGAGATCGAGAACAGACCTTAAGATTCACCCCGTAGCATGAGATCGAGAACAGACCTTAAGATTATCAATTAGTTTTTTCTCCTTGTTGCAAGGAATGAACCTTTTTGTTCGTTCAACTACAAGTATTGCAGCTGCTGTGTCCATCTCTTTCATGGGCGTCCCCGATCTCTTTTTCCTCATCTTGATTGATAGTTCAGGCTTTACGTAGGCAGTCTGTTGGTATCCATTCTGCAGACGCGTTCATATCAGTTTCTCCTATACTCTTCTATGTTATCTGTCAAACTGTATATTCGTAGTTCTTTACGGATTCTTCACTTAATGTTTATTAGATATTCAATATATTACTACAAATTTTAGCTGATGATAACGTTCCACAACAGTATATTACTAATATCTTCAACATCTATAAAGATAATGAAATCTCTGTTAAACAAGATGGCAAACTATCTTCTTGGAAAAAGATCAACACTGGAATAAGACAGGGATGTGGACTTTCACCGGTGTTTCGTCATATTCATATATATATATATATATATATATATATATATATATATATACATATATGAATGAATAGAATAATAAACGAATGGAGGAAAACACAACGGGGATATATACTCATCAATAGGAACCTCAAACTCGATGCTATTCTTTTTGCAGACGATTTAGCTCTCCTGCCACTTTCCGAAAATGATTTGCAAGGATCAATTTTTAATTTACAAAAAATAGCTGCCAAATTTAATATGGAAATATCAATTAACAAAATTTAAATTATGGCATTTCATGGGAAGGACCCCATACAAAGTAAAATCTGTCTCCAGAATAACATTTTAGAGAGATCTAATCAATTTAAATATCTTGGATATTATCTCTCTATCTGGGATGAAAAGGATATCCCTGAAAAAGTTACTAGTTATAATAAAAGTTTAGGAATTATTAATCAAGTTATGAAACCATCCCTTGTACAAAAAAAAAACACACCAGATTACATTTATATAACACTTTGGCTAGACCAGGAACCTCAAACCCGATGCTATTCTTTTTGCAGACGATTTAGCTCTTCTGGCACTTTTCAAAAATGATTTGCAACGATCAATTTATAATTTACAAAAAATAGGTGCCAAATTTAATATGGAAATATCAATTAACAAAACTAAAATTGGGCATTTCATGGGAAGGACCCCATACAAAGTAAAATCTGTCTCCAGAATAAAATTTTAGAGAGATCTAATGAATTTAAATATCTTGGATATTATCTCTCTATCTGGGATGAAAAGGATATCCCTGAAAAAAATACTATAATAAAAGTTTGGGAATTATTAATCAAGTTATGAAACCATCCCTGAAAAAAATACTATAATAAAAGTTTGGGAATTATTAATCAAGTTATGAAACCATCCCTTGTACAAAAAAAAAAACACCAGTACGTTTATATAACACTTTGGCTAGACCAGTGTTGACTATGGTAGTGAAGCATGGACACTAAAAGACAACATGAAAGCAGAATAACGGCTTGTGAAATGAGATTCATGCGCAGAAAGGAACACCGATATGTTAAAAGAATTGAAGACTACGCCAATTTTGGAATATATTAAACAGTGCCAACTAAATTGGAAACACAATCTTGAAAGAATGCGTTCAAATCGGATCTCCAAAGCTGTTTATAATTATATACCAAGAGGACGAAGATCTCTGGACCGTCCTGTGAAACGCTGGAGCGAAAATTGTCTATAGGATCGTAACATGCCTTGGCCTAATACTTGGAAGGAAGAAGAAGAAGAAGAAGAAGAAGAAGAAGAAGAAGAAGAAGAAAAGATATTTAATTAATGTGGAGTTGACCTGTGAAGTAAGACATATGATAAAATATATAATGTTATAAGAAGACTTCGGGGAAATAGTACGTGGATGGTATGTTTACAAGTACTGTGGGACTTAACTGTAGACTGAAGCAGAGGGAATATGGGAATTACGTCACTTCCATAGTATCTACAGTTAGCATAGCCAACTATTTTGTTTCAGTGCTGAACAACAGGTGAATTTATACAGGTGTGAACGTGCAAGTTTTGTCCGAGTAAGCAGAGCAGCAGCGTGTCGTCTATCTTAGCCAGCGCTCGCGAACTGAATTCGTTATTGTAACTTCACATCTCGGTACTATTTCCCCGCAGTCTGGCTATAAGAATTTACTTTTAGTTTATTGCACATACATAAAGAGATAGATTGTCAATAGGATGCAACAGTAATTAACTTTTGAATTTCAGTTCCAATATAATCTATTTTCCACCGCTGTGGTCTCGAGCCTTGTCACGCAGCGGGCCCGGGTTCGATTCCCGGTCGGGACAGGCTCCTGGGTGAGGTTTTTTCGGGGTTTTTCCTCACCTGTAACATAAAAAACTCCTGGCGCGACAGGCCTACAAGGCCCTTAGCCTACCAGCCGGCTGCTGGCCTCACATCTACATGTGTCAATCACAGCCAGTGTAGGGGTGACATGTGGTCAGCATGTCGAGTCCCCCAGCCTTTATAGCTGGTTTCCTCAACCTGGAGCCGCTACTTATTGTAGCTACCCAATTGCCTCACGATGCTGGGTGGGCACCGGTCCCATACTGGCCGAAATACCATGAGAAAATGTCTTCCCCCATGGAGACTCGAACCAGCGCAAGTCCCGTAGCTCTGCGCCAAGGCTTCCTACCTTAACCGCTCGGCTACGGCGCGGGACTCACCTGTAACATACAGTTCAGGAAACTTAGGACCCAACGGTCCCCGAAAATCATCCGGCTTTTATCATCATCCTT
This sequence comes from Diploptera punctata, assembly GCA_030220185.1. Classification (NCBI taxonomy): domain Eukaryota; kingdom Metazoa; phylum Arthropoda; class Insecta; order Blattodea; family Blaberidae; genus Diploptera; species Diploptera punctata. The sequence continues at coordinate 570,875 of JASPKZ010007830.1, forward strand.
CACCGGTGTTGAAATCAACGGGAAGCTACCACACCTATAATTCCCTAGTAAAGCTGCAAAGCATAGCATGAAACTGCTATGATTGCACTGAAAGACCTGCCTCGGGCAGAATTACTATGGATGGATGGATGGATATAATCTATTTATAGAGGCACGCCGTAGCGTTGTAGTTAAGGCAGTGCGCTACAAACCAGAAGGTTGAGGGTTCAAGTCCCGGTTGGGTGAGGATTTTTGAACTGACCCAAACCTTCTGGTGGCACCATGACTCTGGGGTTGACTCAGCCTCAAACGGAAATGCGTACCGGAGGTTTGTTCTGGGGGTAAAGACGACCATCATGCAGGGCTGACAACCCGGCTGACATCAAGTGTCGATTGTCTAGAAAAAAGTGGGAACCTTAATCTCCTACTACCCCAAGGGTCACCTATGGCTTGTAATGAGATCACTTTACTTTCTCCTATAATCTACTTATAATAATATCATCTATATTTGAGAATAAAGTTCTTAGGAAATGTTTTGGACCAAAGAGAGATGAGCATACAGGCGAATGGAGAAGACTGCATAACAGTGAACTACCTGGTCTTTATAGGAAGCCTGATATAATGAGAACAGTTAAGTGTCGTAGACTGTGATGGGTAGGACATGTGGCACGAATGAGGAATGAAAGACGTGAATGGAAGCTTTTTGCAGCAAAGCCAGATGGAAAACGCTCAGTTGGTAGACCAAGAATGAGGTGGGAGAATATTAACTATGATTTGAGAGAAGTAGATTGTACAGGAAATGATTGGAAAACATTAGGTCAGGATAGGGATGTATGGAGAGCTTATGTCCGCGCGGTCACGAACCTATGGGTTCGATAGTGCCAGTGAATTAGTTAATCTTTATAATCTATTTCCGTTCAGTTCCGTATCTTATGATCAAGCCTGTGCGTCCCCATATGAAACAGGGGTGGTCACTTGTGAGAGTTACTTAGTCAAGCTCATTTAGTCACACTTATTTCTCTACAGATATCGGCTTAGCTCATCGCTTTAAACTAGGGTGTTACTAGTATGGGAAAGGCAAGCTACAATGAGTGGCACCTGCAGGCTCAGAAAACGAGATATAACGGCCGATACTTCGACATGCTTACCGCATAGACCTATAGTCACGGTCACATCAGTTTTATTATGACATTCGTAACTAGGCCTGCAAATCCCGCGCCGTAGTCGAGTGGTAGAGCTACGGGACTTGCGCTGGTTCGAGTGTCCATGGGGAGGATATTTTATAATGGAATTTCGGCCAGTATGGGACCGGTGCCCACCCAGCATCGTGACGCATTTGGGTAGCTACAATAAGTAGTGACTCCAGATTGAGAAGACCAGCTATAACGGCTGGGGGATACGATATGCTGACTATATGTCTACTCTACACTGGCTCGATGATCGTCTATCTCTGTGATTATTACATGTAGATGTGAGGCTAGCAGCCATCTAGTAGGCCAAGGGACTTCTAGATCTGTCGCGCTTGGAAAAGAAAAAGTAGGCCTGCAACATTTAGAGGGAATTCCACCAACGATACAATACTTAATCTTCTTCTCATCCCTCATGGAGGCTTTATGACATGTTAGGAACATATATCGTGTGGTACATATTGAGCAGTGGCGTGCATTCAATCGCAGCACTGCTGTGGTAATTAGTAGGCCTATATTCATAATTTTAGATTTAAAAAAGAAAATAATATATTTACCAAATTTAATTCAAATAATTACGCGTGGATGTTAAATTTCAAATTTCCCGCCGTGCTACAGTCATCTATTGCATTCGGCTTGACGTAGCTTCCTGCGTTCACATTACCCCTTCTAACACCAGCTACTAAATTATAGATGAATTCACGCATGCGTATTTCCATGTGTGACTGCTAAACCATCGATACCACTACATGAAGCTTGTGACGAAGTCTTAGATATTTCATTGAATACCAGCTAGCTGGGTCTGACGTCACAAATCGAAAGCGAAATATACATGTTAATCGATAATCATAAGGTCGAATAAAGTTTCGATCTATCGATTCATGAAGCATTTCTTTGCTGATGCGAGACGAGAGATGCGATTGGTTGATTTGAAAAGTACCAGTATGTCAATAATGCAATTATTCGAATTAATATGTTTATATTCATAATATTTGATTTATGCAAGTTATAGTTTTACAAAACACAGAAAAACAATATACAATCAAATTATAAGGTATAAGTTACTTTGTCGGCTATAGCAAACTATTAATTTAAGAAGCTTTTTTTTATTATATACAAGTTTCCTCATTAGAGGACTGCCTCAATGACAAAGTGATACAGACCATTTTTGAAATTGATGAAATACATTTTATAAATACATTAAAATTGTAATTGAAGCAGGCCTATAAAGTGGAAATTTTGTAAATATGGTTTCCTAAAATTGAAATTGATCCTCTAATGGCAGCAATGGCAATTTTAGAAAGATACACTCTGTCCAAATCTAAGGAATTCCAAATTTAGCTAAGAATCCTGGTATAGTACCTTTTGCCTGATCATCAACTCTGGACAATTATATTATCTAATTGGTATTTATATAATTTAATTGAATAACTGAAGAAATTAATGATTCCGAACGTCTATTTATTTTATTTATTTATTTATTTATTTATTTTACCTGTTGGGGTTATGACCTTAAGGTGTTCTCTTCCACTTCACCAGGTTAAATAATAACAAAAATAACCTATAGTTAGATTAAGCATTATTGCCTCACTCTGATGGTTAACCATGTATATAAAAGCGGGTGCCGCGCGGCAATGCTTGACATGCGGTGTTGTCACGTTTCCCATAGCGCTATGAGCGTTTATTACACAAGGACAGAAGACATTGATTATTTATGTTATTATTTAATTTTATGTTATTATTTGGTATTGTTTAACATTTAAAATTAAAATTAAATTTATATATTTATTTATTAAATAATTTAATTCCAACATTATATAGCTTGTATGTCTACATACATTTAATATTCATACAAAACCATACTGAAAATATTATTATATTTATTATTATTATTATTATTATTATTATTATTAAATATTTTCCCATGGCCGCCACATATTGAAATCACTTATATATTGAACTAATATAATATGTAGATATTTTATTATTTTTCGAGCTACATATCACAATAAATCACTGATAATAATTATACCATTAATTACGGTATACAATTTTATATAGAGGGCACGCCGTAGCGTAGTGGTTAAGGCACTGCGCTACAAGCCGGAAGGTCGAGGGTTCAAGTCCCGGTGGGGTCAGGATTTTTAAACACCCAAACCTTCTGGCGGCACTATGGCCCTGGGGTCGACTCAGCCTCTAACTGAAATGAGTACCAGAGGCTTGTTCTGGGGTAAAGCGGCCGACACGCAGGGCTGACAACCCGGCTAACATCAAGTGCCGATTGTCTAGAAATATTGGGAGCCTTAACGTCGCACTACCCCAAGGGCCTCCTGAGGCCTGTAGTGGGATTACTTTACTTTACTTTACAATTTTATAACTGGATCGAATGTTCCACATCGTTCCGAGTTTTAATTGAAACTGAGTGAAGAATAGCAATGTGGCAACATCGTGGTAATAGCGGCAGTCGAGATCTTTGTATTTTAATAATATATAACAGCTGCGGGGAAACAAAGCGAGCCGATTGTTAATCATCATAGTGAGGCGATAATAATTGGCTTGGTAAAGAAAGTTTAAAATATAAAGGAATAATGAAAGTATACAAGGAACACAGTTATATATTATATTGTCTAAGAAAATATGAAGTGAGTTTCTTTTTAAACTGTTTTTGAGTCGGGCAGTGCTTGATATACGAGGGGAGGGAATTCCAGAGTCGGGTGGTTGAAACAAGGAAGGATGAGGAACAGTGAGATGTTCGATGCAGAGGAACAGATAGAGTTAAATTTTCTCTCGATCGTGTGTTTAAGTTATGGTGAGAGGATAGCGAATGGAAGCGAGTAGAAATATAAAGGTTGATGAGGTGGACAAAGTGTTGTATAAGAAGCTCCTGGCGCGACAGGCCCTTAGCCTACCAGCCGGCTGCTGGCCTCACATCCACATGTGTCAATCACAGAGCTAGATGATAATCAGCCAGTGTAGGGGTGACATGTGATCAGCATGTCGAGTTCCCCAGCCGATATAGCTGGTTTTCTCAACCTGGAGCCGCTACTTATTGTAGCTACCCAAATGCCTCACGATGCTGGGTGGGCACCGGTCCCATACTGGCCGAAATAGCATGAGAAAATTCTTCCCCCATGGAGACTCGAACCAGCGGAAGCCCCGTAGCTCTGCCCCAAGGCTTTTCTGCCTTAACCACTCGGCAACGGCTCGGGTCTAAGGTAAAGTGATCCCACAACAAGCCTCAGGAGGCCCTTGGGGTAGTAGGAGGTTAAGGCTCCCACTTTTTCTAGACAATCGGCACTTGATGTCAGCCTGGTTGTCAGCCCTGCGTGACGGCCGCCTTTACCCCAGAACAAGCGTCTGGTACTCATTTTAGTTAGAGGCTGAGTCGACCCCAGGGCCATAGTGCCGCCAGAGGGTTTGGGTCAGTTTAAAAATCCTGACCCCAACGGGACTTGAACCCTCGACCCTCCGGCTTGTAGCTCAGTGCCTTAACCACTACGCTACGGCGTTGCTCCTGTATAAGAAGCAGAGGCAATGTTTGTTTCGCCTGTCTTCCAATCGCAGCCAAGACAACATTTCAAATACTGGAGTTATGTGGTCTTGCACATATAACATCATCATCATCATCATCACTCCAAGGATTAGGCAATTGCCCGTTCCGACTTCATATTGCATCAGCCCAACGTCTTCTAGGTCTTCCAACATCACGCCTTCCTCTTGCTTGATAATTTCTGGCTAACAATGGATATCTCTCCTTGTTCATTCCATCCATGTGATCAATCCATTTCTGTCTGTAATTCGTGACTTTATCCAATAAAGGCTGTACTTTCAATTCTTCTCTTATATCCTCATTTCTTATTCTATCAAGTCTTGTACATCCTTTTACTTGTCTTAGGAACCGCATCTCTGCCGTCTGTATTCTATCCTTCTGTCTTTTCACTGGAGCCCAAGTTTCACATCCATACAATATTGTGGGAACCGCCATAACATTATACATTTTTATCTTGGTTTCTTTTCTAATTTTATTTTTGAATGTTCTCTGTATTGTTCCACACACCGTCTGAAATTTATTTATTTTGGAGTCAATATCTCTTTCCACATTGTAGCCAACATCACAGGCCCAAATATTTGAAACTAGACACCTGTTCTATACTTTGATTTTCTAAAATAATTTTGGTTCTCACTGGATCTCTTCCTCTAAAAGCCATGGTCTTCGTTTTCCTTACAGAAATTTTTAGATCGTATAATTTACATATTTCATTTAATGCATGCATTGATTTCTGTAAGTCGTCTTCATTTTTCTGTATTATGATTACATCGTCAGCAAATAAAAGATTATTTATGCACATTTTATTATCCATTCTTATTCCTGGATTTACTAAAACTTTCCATTTATTAAAAATATCGTCTATATATATATTAAACAAAGTGGGTGATAAACTACATCCTTGTCGTAATCCAGTACATATAACATGCACAAGAAATATGAACTCGTTGCAGTGATATTCGTGCCGGTTCAGAGTTTGTGACAATAATCGAAATGCGGCATAATCAAAGTTGAGACAAGTATTTTTTTCAATGAAGAGGGAAGGAAATTTTTCAAACCTTGTAGGGAATGGAAGATTGAATACACTTTATTTGTGGAAATCAACACTTAAAATAATTTACCATCGGCACTGAGTTTGTTCCAATGCGCTATTAATTTGCTTCCACGAGTTTTAGTTAGTGTTACTGATAAATGTGATTTTCCAAATTACTCAAAGAGGAATTGAGTGATTGTATAATGCAAACTGGAGACCCATTTTAAGTGAGTACCGCTGCATGTATTTCATTGATGAATTGTGCATACATGAGTATGAATTGTTTATGTACTGAACTATTATGAGAAGTTTCTCGAAACAAATTTACAATAATAAATGGTCATACTATTTATAAACTGAACAATTTGGGAAAGAAGTTGTTATAAACCATAAGAGTCCATTTTCGTCATACAGCTGGGGTAATTGCTGTGACCACCGCACGCCACTGATATTTAGAAACAAATTCCTGTCAAAATAAAACAAAGTAGAACACTATGTGCGCGTATAAAATCAGTGTAACGTGCGTATATCAAATTTAACTCATACAATAATCCATTTAAAATTTTGGTGTATGGAAGTGAATATTAAGAAAAATTTAAGGATTCGTCAAAGATTCTCAAGGTTTGTGGTGAATCAAAATTAACATTGTATTGAATAAAGTAGTAAGATATAACTTCCTAGGTTGCGAAATATCATACACAGCGGAAACAGATATAAATAACAAACTAAATAAGTTTAATTATATAACAGGAACACTAAAAAAGAACTTTGAAAAATAAAGCCAGGAAAGTCTTTATAATGAAATTATACAAGACAATGGCAGTGCCTATTATTATTTATGGATCCGAAACATGGACAGTGACAACACAACAATCTGCCAGAATACAAGCTGCTGAAATGAGATTCCTCAGACCAATAGCAGGATATCAAAGAACGGACAAAAAAACACAACACAGAAATAAGACATCAACTAAAAGTAGAGGAATTAAACACACAACAATAGAGAAATACAGAACAAACTGGAAAGAGCACTTGGCACGGATGACTGAGAAAAGAATACCCAAAGCAGCATACAACTATTCACCACGAGGAAGAAGAAGTTTGGGAAGACCAAGGAAAAGATGGAAAGAGCAGCGATTTGGAGCCGGAACAGGCTAGTAAATAAGCCTAAACCGTGAAGAAGAAGAAGAAGATTGAATAAAGTTATACACAAAAAACAATAATACATGTTAAGATGTTTTGGATTGCGGACCACAACTTAAGAACCACATATGTCGGTAAGTTATTGTGGACAAGACGTAAAGAGGAAAGTCGAGGGTGGATTTATAGACAGGAAGTCAACAACAGGAAATATCCATACAGTTCTAAGTTTGGAACGTATCATGGAAGAAGAATTTTCAACTTTACAAGGAACATTTAATACGTAGTTTGATTCTGTTGTAAGCTTTTATCGAGAATATACTTTCATCTATTTCGCATTTTATTTCTTGTCTGCCATTTCTCCTCCAATATTGGTAATAATAATAATTATTATTGTCATCGGTATTATTATCGTATATGCTAAGATGCAAACAGTTATTATTTCAGTTATATTATCATCATCATTATCATCATGAACAAATTCGTTTTAGGCCATGTGGCCTGTACTGTAAACCTAGCGAAGATGGTCTTGATCTTTCCACCGATGTTTTGGTCTTCCTTGGTCCCTATGTCCAGTTGGGGTATATTGGAATGCCAATTTTGGAAGTCTATTTCTTGCCATTCTCCTCAGATATTTTTCCATTCTTGTTGGTATCTTTGTATATCTTCATTTAAACTTGTTACTCCAAGTTTTCCTCTGATAATAGTGTTCCTTTGGTGATCCAGTCTATTAACTCCTAACAATGATCGTAAGAAGCGCATTTGGCTTACTTGAAGTTTATGAGAGTTTATTTTATTTAAAATCAAAATTTCACATCCGTATTTTAGAGCAGCTTTTGATGTGATGTTATGTAATCTTAGTTTTTCTCTGTCCTCATCTGTTTACCAAAATGTCTTCGTATTACCCCATTCATTTTATTATATTTTTGTAATTTTGAATCAATGTCACTCTTATACTCTGCAAATACACTTCCTGAGTAAGAGAAATCTGACACTTGTTCTATAATTTTTCCATCAATCTCAATTTTCACCCGTTGTATGTTTTTTCCACAAATTGCCATTGTTTTGGATTTTGAAGTGGAAATTTTCATATTATATTTGCTGGCAATTTTGAATAATTGATACGCTGCTATTTGTAAGCTATCTTCGGAATCTGATAATATTATTTGATCATAAGCATATAATATTGTTATATGGATGCGAAACATGGACTCTTACTTTAAGGGAGGAAAGAAGATTACGAGTATTTGAGAATAAAGTTCTTAGGAAAATTTTTGGACCAAAAAGGGATGAACAGACAGGTGAATGGAGGAAACTACATATAATAATGAGCATACATGGTATGCATAAGAAGCCAGATATAATGAGAACAGTTAAGTCTCGTAGGCTGCGATGGTCACGACATGTGGCACATAAGGGGGATGAAAGAGGTGTAAGGAAACTTCTGGTCGGAAAATCAGAGGAAAAGGTCCAGTTGGTAGACCAAGAATGAGGTGGGAGAATTATATTAGCCATGATTTGAGGGAAGTAGATTATACAGGGATGATTGGAAAACATTAGCTCAGGGTAGGGATGTATGGAGAGCTTATGTCCGCGCGGCCATGAACCTACGGGTTCGACAGAGCAAGTGAGTTAGTTAGTTTCAAGATGCCCAGGTAGCAGAGTGCTATGGGCTTAGACGTCCTGGATTCGATCACGGACAGCGGATGACTCAGCGTTTCCTTAATTCTTTAGTGTCCAGTCTGGTTGTCGGCCGTCCTCCTATAAAATGAGTGCAAATACTGGAACTTTCATAAGCGAGAACCCATCTGGAAAGTAATGCTAGGCATCTCCTTGTGCTTTGGCAAGAATAGTGGAATTTTGTCATGGTATTCTGGTGAGTTTGGAACTTATAGCTCATTTGAGGACGACTGCCACAACAGGTACAAATATTATTGTTTCTAAATATCTAACAATAACCTCTACGATGTAAAATGTTTGTTAGAATATTGATACCCCAGCATCATGGGGAATTTGAAGAGATACAATAAATAGCATCTCCATGTTGAGAAAACCAGCTGTAATGGCTCGGGGACTCGACATACTGATGACATGTCACATTTCAGGATGAATATCTGCTTCTGTGATTACATATGGTCCAGCCGAATGGTTAAGGCAAGAAGCTTTGGCGCAGAACTACGGGAGTTGCGCTGGTTCGAGTCCCCTTGGAGGAAGAAGTATTCTCATGGAATTTCAGCCAGTATGGGTCCGGTGCTCACCAGCATAGCGAGGCATTTGGGTAGCTACAATAAGTAGCGACTCCAGGTTGAGAAGACACCAGCTATAACGGCTTGGGGACCCGACATGCTCATCAGATGTTACCCAAACAGTGGCCAGCAGCCGGCTAGTAGTCCAAGGACCTTCTTGGCCTGTCACTCTTGGAGTTGGAGTTATTACATACGAGGATGAGAGACCAACTTTGTGCCACATGTCTTGTCCATCACAGTATACGAGAATGAACTGTTCTTCTGGTTTTCTATAAAGATCATACAACTCTCTTGTTAAGTAGTCTTCTCCATTTTCCTGACTGGTCCAGAAATTTCCCCAAGAAATTTATCAAATGCTCCTCCCTTAAATTAAGATTCCACGTTTCGCACCCATATAATATTACTGGAAAATAATAGTTTTATCTATTTGCAGTTAATATTTTTTGAAAGAAGTCGACCAGAGAGAGCGCTTGTAATGCATAATGAAGTTGGTAGTAAAAATTTAGTAGTGTCTTTAAAGTCGAGAGGTCAGAGTTAGGCTAAGAGAGCGAACCTCCATTACCTACACAGTTGTTATGCTATTATTTCACAAAACCTCTGGTGTAATACAAGTTTAAATCATGGAGGAAATTTTCTAATTATAGACTGTCTTTTCAAGTTTAGGCTCTACAGGGAACTATTTATTTTTTCTGGTGTTAATACTTAAATACAGCTTAACTTGAGAATAATATTAGTTTTAAATGCATTATTTTTTACAACTGACGTTGTTTTTCTGTCCCCAATTTAATTTTCTAAGCAGTCATTTTCTTCCAATTCCCTTCCTTTCGTCACTTCCTGGATACCATTCTTCCAATTGTCCCGGTCTCTTTCTCCCTTGTGGTATCCATTCCAAGATCTTCTTTGGCCATCTTGTATTGTCCATCCTTATTTTAATTTACAACTTTCCTTCAATTTCGTTATTATTAATTAATTTTAAGTGAGTTTTGTATAAAATATTAACTACAGATAATGGGGTTGCGGTTTAATCTGGGTTACTCCACGAGAAGTTTTCCTTAAATGGAATTATTCCTGTGGTCTCCCAGGGTCTGGAATACTTACTTACTTACTAACTGGCACTATCGAACCCGTACGTTCATGGCCGCACGGACATAAGCTCTCCATACATCCCTTATCCCGAGCTAATGTTTTCCAATCACTCCCTGTATAATCTACTTCCTCAAATCATAGTTAATGTTATTTTCCCACCTCATTCTTGGTCTTACCAAATGGGCGTTTCCCCTCTGATTTTCCTACGAGAAACTTCCAAGCTCGTCTTTCATTCCCCATTCGTGCCACGTGTCCTGCCCATCGCAGTCTACGAGACTTAACTGTTTATTATATCTGGCTTCCTATAAAGACAATGTAGTTCACTGTTACGTAAGTCTTCTCCATTCACCTGTTTGTTCATCTCTCTTTGGTCCAAAAAATGTTCTAAGAACTTTATTCTCAAATACTCGTAATCTACTTTCCTCCCTTAAAGTAAGAGTCCATGTTTCGCATCCATATAATAGGTTATAAGTGGTAGAATAAGAGTTTCATATATTTTTCAGTTTGACTCTTTTTTAAAGGAGTTGGGACATCAAGAGACCTTTGTAATGCATAATAGCACGCATTTCCAGAATTGAGCCTATGTTTAATTGCTTTGTGCATCTCATTCCTATTTGTGAATATTGTTCCTAGGTATTTGAATTAATGCGATTCTTAATTAGTACAGCAAAAATCGCCATATGATACATTTATCAAATATTAGAATTGTATATCATCTGAGGAAGAATTGCAAGAAAGATAGACTTCCAAAATTGGCATTCCAATATACCCCAACTCGATATAGGGACCAAGGAAGACCAAAACATCGGTGGAAAGATCAAGACCATCTTCGCTAGGTTTACCGTACAAGCCACATGGCCTAAAACGAATTTCTTCATGATGATGATAGAATTGTATAGGAAATTCCGCGCATGGGGAATTTGTTTTGAACATAATATTTAATACTTGGGTGTTCTAGCATTTAAGACTTCTTGTAGTTGTCAATCAGCATTACAAATATTTCAATCTGGAATAATTGTTAACAATAAACATGGAAAACGAATACCTATACCTGTTATTTTACTCTTAATTGTCAGTTAAAAATTTGTAAATAAATGCTGTCAGCTGTGGTATAGCTAGTCACACACAAATTCGCCGATGGGTAATATGATAATAGTTCTAATCTTTTCTAATTTTTTGCAAAATTTAACTGTTCAAAATTAAGAAAAACTGGGGTTATGACTAGGCCTGGGTTTTTTAAGTCATAAAAACTACGGAAATATAAAAAAATATATATGAAGGGCTTTGGGCAATGACATGATATTGTTCTTGAGAGATATAAGGATTTTAATGTACCATTACGTTTATATAACACTTTGGCTAGACCAGTGTTGACCTATGGTAGTGAAGCATGGACACTAAAAAGACAACATAAAAGCAGAATAACGGCTTGTGAGATTCATGCGCAGAAACAGCGGGTTACACTAGATGAGATCAGAAAAGGAACACCGATATCTTATAAGAATTGAAGACTACGCCAATTTTAGAATATATTAAAACAGTACCAACTAAATTGGAAACACCATCTTGAAAGAATGAGTTCAAATCGGATCCCCAAAGCTATTTATAATTGTATACCAAGAAGACGAAGATCTCTGGGTTGTCCTATAAAACGCTGGAGGGAAAGTTTCTATAGAATCGTACACAGGCCTTGGCCTAATACTTGGAAGGAAGAAAAAGATTGTACCAAAAATGTATACTAAAGGGATAGTATTTTTTAATACATTGTGTGTCTGTGTGTTTTAACTCATCACTGGCGCACTTACAAATCTTTTTATGGATATTTCAATACATTTATTTGCTATCATTGTAATAAATGACATTTCTTAACAGAATGTTGCTTATCATGTTACTTGCCCTAAGCCCTTATATATATTTACGCAATAGGACATTAAATTTACAATTTAACCATAAAAATATAACCTAATACTTTTATAATTATGTAATTCCGGTTGTAAAATAAATTTATAAATCAGTTAATGACAATTAACTATATATTTAAAAATAAAATGCAAACGTTAGTCTGGAGTTTGAAGTTCTTATTTTATTAAAAATTATCAGAACCTGCTTGTCGCGAGGACAGTACATAAATCGTATTAACTCAGAAATATACGTAAGGGAAAAGTTCACCACTGTGATTTGAAACGAAATAGGAGAAATTTAACAACTAAAACACAGAAGAAAGAAATTGTACGATAAAAGTTCTTTAATTTTTATAAGAGTGAAAATATGACGAATATGACCAATAAAATGCTATAATATGCTCTCTCATACATAAATGGCTACATATGCATAAAATGACCTAAACAAATTACTTTAATTCGATTATTTTTTGTATAATTAGCATTTATACTTATTTAAGAAACATACCACTCTTACCAAAAAATACTTTTTTTATTTAGATATCCACCACTATCCCCGGGTTACCTTGGGCATAATACCCTTATTTCCAGATCTGCTCTATGTCTCTTTCTATACCTAATCTTTATTGAAATACATAATGAATATGCAATTCGGGTACTTTGAAAATAAAGTGTGTTTTTGTTTGTTTTGTGTAAGTGTGTCAGAATTTAATTATTTAGGTGTATGAATAACAAACATTAAAATTTAATAAAAGAAGTAAAGAAACAAGCTGATAAAGCAGCACAAATATCAGGATCTATGAAAGATTTAATTTGGCGCAACAAACATATGTCAATAGAAAGGAAAACCCGCATATACAAAATGATAGTTCGACCAGTTATCGTATATGGAGCAGAAACTAGAGCTGATACATCAAAAACTAAACAAATAATAAGCACATGTGAAATGAAAATCTTAAGAACTATTCAGGGAAAACATTATTTGATAAAATACACAACACAGAAATTAGGGACAAATGCCATATTCAAGACATAACCAAATTTATTATAGATAGACGAAAATATTGGAAGGGTCATATAGAAAGAATGGAAGAAAACCGGCTTGCAAAAAGAGCTAAAGAAGATAGACCAATGGACGGGAGAAGAACAAGAGGAAGTCCTGCCAAGAGATGGATAGACAGTGAATGTACATCCAGTACGTCTTCCTCCGAGGAGTGATTTTGGAAATAAACAGGATCAAAATCCTGCAAATTAAGTATAAGAAGAAGAAGAAGAAGTGTATGTGTGTCTTTGTGTGACTGTGTGTTTAGTTAACTGTGCACGGCAGGAGGGGAAGAGTTTTAGCGCTAGTGTCGCCGATCTACAGAATCTGTGGGAGGGATGTAGAAGAAAACTGTACATCTGATCACGTATTGAAATTTTTCAACTTCAAATGTGGGGGGGAGATTCTCTAAACACGTGTGAAAGATCTTAACATGGTTGTCAAATTAGTCATTTAAGCACGGAACGTTCAAGCGGTCGAATCATTTAAAATCACAGTATTTGTCGTCTCTCTGTTGGGCAAGGAAGGGACAGCTCATTCCTAGACGTAACCCCAAAAGTAACAGGGTTGTCAAGTTAGTCATTCTGCCACTGACCGCGCAGAACGACGGATCATTAAAATACATTGTAGGCCTATTTGTCAGCTCTCTACCTGCCAATCAAACAACATAATACAAAGGACAGGAAGTTGCAACGTAGTAAGGAAGAGAAAGAGAAAGACAGTTTGTTAGTTAACATATTTTCCGTCTGCACAAAACGCTTGAATGGGTAATATATGTGTGTGTAGTAGTAGTAGTAGTAGTAGTAGTAGTAGTAGATTGGTGAAGTTTTTTAACGTATCCGCTGGTCTTCGTCTCTTCTTAATCCGAAGACTCTTCTTGTGTACTTGCTGAGGTATTTGAAGGCTTCCTTCCCGGTCCAGACTTCTACGGCGGGCGGCCATTGTGTTTCACCGATCATGGCTGCTTCCTCCAGCTCCTGCCTGGAGAATTGTATTATACCACCAAGTCAACTCTGCACGGACGGAGGGGAAGAGTTTTAGCGCTAGTGTCGCAGAACTACTGAATATATGGAAGATATGTTGGGAGAAGACTGTACATCGGATCACGTACTTAAATGGTTTAACTTTAAGTGTGGGCGGAGAATCCCTAAACACGTGTGAACTATATTAACATGTTGTCAAATTAGTCATTTAAGCACGGAACGCTCAAGCGGTCGGATCATTTAAAATCACAGTATTTGTCGTCTCTCTGTTACCAGCCTCAGAATAAATCACAAGTGGCAGCATGTAACGAGGAGGGACAGCCCATTCCTACTCATAACCCCAATAGTAACATGGTTGTCAAATTAGTCATTTTGCCATTAAAATCCATAGTATTTGTCAGCTCTCTACCTGCGTATACAGAGAACAGGAAGTGGCAACATAGTAAGGAAGAGAATGAGGAGAACAGCATGTCAGTTTACATATTTTCCGCCCTGCACGACTGCTTTGAGTAGTATTTGGTACATTGATAGAGTCGTCCTCTTCGGGGTTGAAACAATCGCAGACAGATGAATCAGCACGTCCTCTTTCATGCAGTTTGTAGCGGAACAGTCCATGACCTGAGAGGATCTGTGTGGTGTAGTGGCTGGGAGTTATCCACGTAGTCTGCCTTCTTTTCTGGACTCTCAGGAAGAACTGGAATGTCAGGCTTCAATGGGGCTCCTGTTCCCATTCCAGTTGCCACTTTTGGAGAAGGTGATAGTCGATGGTTTCGAACAGCGTCCCTTTCATCTGGTTTGGCGTATAGGTCCGGAGTAATGATCCTTTCCTCGATGTGGACAGGTAGCCCTCTTCGGAGACGATGTCGTTGAATCCTCCTCTCTATGTACAAGTATATTGGGAATACTCCAGCTATGACTCAAAGGCATGTTCTCGATACAGTGTTACAGGCTTTGGTGACACATATTAGCACATGTCTTTGTGCCGCCAGGAACTGCTTTTTGTGGCCGACCTTTAGTTGTCTCGCCCATCCGTATGCACCATACGCGCATATGTTGGAACACGGTTTAGTATTGTCTTACAAATTTAATGGCCTGGTATCCCTAATTCTGTCCACGCAGACTGGCCATCCCTTGGAAGAGGTTTTAGGCCTTTCCCGCGATGTCTTCAATAAGAGCATCATTTTTCATATTTGGTTGGATCCTTACTCCGAGGTATTTGATTTGTTGAACGAAGCGCAGTCCTCTCTGTTCAATTTTTATTGTTAGTGGGCGCGCTGGGTGTAGTGCGCCTTTTAGGGGCATGCCAGTTTTTTTCTTTGGGCATAAGGAGAGTTTGTGCTGCTTGTTCCATTGTGTTGTTATGTGGACGACTTCTTGAGCTCTCTCCTGTACTTGTCACCAGGAGCTGCCCGAAATGAGGATTACCAGGTCGTCGGCGTATGCAATCGGTTGGGCTTGTGGATTTTCTTCTAGTAGCTGGAGTAATTCATCCAATACTAAGTTCCATAGGCTAGGTCCGAGGACAGAACCCTGCGGGCAACCAATCGTTTCGATGTATTCTATTTTGGTTTTCCACTAGTGTAGCTGTTCTTCCTTGGATTACTTTGTACAAGTTTGAAGGGCAGTTCTTTCTTCGTTTTAGGGCTAGGGGAATGCTTGGCCATCACAGAGTATCGAAGGCGCTTTCGAAGTCAATGAAGATTCCGATCGTCAGTCTTTCTTGGCTACGTTCAACGATGTTCCAAGAGTTTTGTGATGCGTCCTCGGTACCTTTGCCTGGTTTGAAACCGACTGTCTGTTCGATGCGGCTTGTTGGCGAGTTGGCTGGAGTTGAAGGAGGATTAGCCTCTCATAAAGTTTCCTCAGCACTGGTAACAAGTAGATGGGCCGGTATGATTTTCGGTCAGTAGCGTCCTGTCCCCCATTTTCATGATTATTTTTAATTGTGCTGGTTTCTAAATGCTGGGGAAGGCTCCATGCTTGAGGCACTCGTTGTAGAGGTTCAGGAGTCCCTCTTTAATGTGTTTTTCATCATTTCTGTATTAGCTCCACATTAATGTTGTCTATACCAGAGGCCTTGCCATTTTCATTTTCTCCATGGCCATTTCCACTTCAATCAGATCTATTTCTCCTGTAGGAGGCGTGTTTGGTATTTGTCCCGTTTCTGCTCTGATGTTGCGGTGCAGCACTTCATCAGTTTCTATGTCGTCTTTGCGGATGAAGTATGTCATTAGATGTTGGGCTGACTCTTCCCATGTTTGGGCGTGATATGTTGGGTGTTGTACTGCTGTCATGACCCTTTTTTTTTTGGATTTAGGCGATGTGCTAACCACATATTTGTCAATACTTTTAAACAAAAAAATTGCACCTTTGAGATTAATGTTAAAACAATAAAATTTGTACTTGTTGCAGCAGTCGTCCTCAATAAATTATATTTGTATAAAATATTAAATCGGCTTGGAAAGGCTTAGCTGATTTTTTTTCCCCACTGCCCCAGGTTGTCATTTCGACATTTCTGGTGTTCTCTCCTGTCATTGGCTTTATTGTAACCCACTTATGAAGTTGGGGCGCCTGGAAAGCGGAGTTACGTTACCCCGATGATATGATGGGTCATAAATGATAATGAAGCGCCAGAAGAGTTCTTAACCTAAACTTAACCTAAATTCCAGACGAATGTGTCTAAATGGCACAAAGAGTAGGGTGCGTGTAGGCAAACAGTTTTCGGACACTTTTGAAATCCAGAATGGGTTGAAGCAAGGAGATGCACTATCTCCTCTACTATTTAATTTTGTACTAGAGCATGCCATCAAATCTTTAGAGGATGAATAAAGCCTACAAATCAATTGTATTGATAAGCCCTTAGTTTATGCTGATGATGTTGTACTATTGGGCGATAGCGAGGAGATACTAAAGGCCAACACGCACAGACTATTGAGTAACACTAAGAAATTGGGACTGGAAGTAAATGGCAATAAAACTAAATACAATGGTCACACACAGAAATAACTATATAATGGAAATGGACAGCTAGTGACAAATGAGGGAAATTTTGAGGAAGTGATTGAATTCATATATCTAGGAACATAATCACAAATAGGAATGAGATGCACAAGGAAATTAAACATAGGCTGAATTTGAATGCGTGCTATTATGAATTACAGGGACTCTTGACTTCGCAACTCCTTTAAAAAAAATGTTAAACTGAAAATATATAAAACTATTATCCTACCAGTTATATTATAATGATGCGAAACATGGACTCTTACTTTAAGGGAGGAAAGGAGATTACGAGTATTTGAGAATAAAGTACTTACGAACATTTTTGGACCAACGAGAGATGAACAGACAGGTGAATGGTGAAAACTACATAACAGTGAACTACATGGTCTTTATAGGAAGCCAACTATAATAAGAACAGTTAAGTCTCGAAGACTGCGTTGGGCAGGGCATGTGGCACGAATGGAGATTGAAAGACGTGTATGGAAGCTTCTTGTAGGAAAGTCAGAGGGAAAACGCCCAGTTGGTAGACCAAGAATAAGGTGGGAGAATAACATGAACTATGATTTGAGAGAAGTAGATTATCCAGGGAATGATTGAAAAAGATTAGCTCAGGATGGGGATGTATGGAGAGCTTATGTCCGCTCGGCCATGAACCTACGGGATCGATAGTGCAAGTGAGTTAGAGTTAGTTATCATAAACCTACCCCTATATTTGAATGAAAATGCATAATATCTGTTTAAAAATTGCCCTTGCATATTTTTATACATAATGCGACGTACCGTCTCTCTCTTATATAATGCATTGCACGATACTTTCAAGATGGTCGTTGATGACCCGGAGGTTAAATTGCCCCGTTGTAGAATGTTCTCGTAGCTTGTATCATCAAGTATATCATCATAGTTATTTTTATTGAAAGAAGTTGTAGATGTTACTGTAGGCCATGCATCCAAATGTCCTGTCCATGCAACAATAGCCATGGCCGTTACTGACCTCGTCCCATCTGCGGATCTCTGCTGATTATTACGTCTTTTTGTCCCGTTAAGAGAATCAACCGGTATACCAGCCCCTTCTTAATCATAACATTGTCCTACGAGATTACATTCAAGACGTCCAAAGAAATACAGGTTTTTAAGCTCGGGGACATTCATTGGAATATTGTAGAAGCACTCTCAGCTCTTGAATGACATTTATTTGTCTGTAACACATTGTATATTTTTCTTAAGTGTAACAGATGTTGTCCCCTTGAATAGCCGAGCTGTTAAAAGCAACATGTTTTGAGCAGAGCTGCGCTGGTTCGAGTCTTCGAGTCCCCATGGGGAAAAGTTTCCCTAGAATTTTGGCCAGTTTGGGGCCGGTGTATCCTAGCATTGTGAGGAATTTGGGTAGTTAGAGTGAGTAGCGCCTACAGGTTGAGAAAACCAACTGTAACGGCAGGAAAATTATACAGAGGGGTCAGTCTAGACCTTCTTCTTCTTCTTCTTTTTACTTCTTCTTCTTCTTCATCTTCTCCCCCTCATTTCATGTGATAGACCTAGCGGTCTGTTACAGTCTCAATCCAACGTTTGAAGGGTCTGCCCAATGATCTCTTGCCTGGTGGCTGGTAATTTAAGATTTGACGTGGTATTCTTGTTCTGCTCATTCTTCTTGCGTGAGATTTCCAGTTGTTTCTGTATTTTTGTACATATTCCATGACTGATTCTGTTTGTAATTCTTTGAGAATCTCAGAATTCCTTTAGTAGTCTGTTTCTTGAGTAACCTGCAGTACGTCTAATACATTTCATTTCTGCCACAGTTAGTCTTTATTCATCTACACTGCGAATTGTCCAGGTCTCACTGCCGTAACATAATATGGGTCTGGCCAGTGTTTTATAATTTCTAGTTCGTGTGTGTTGCTGTGCTGTGTTTGGCTTGAAAATATTATTTATAATTCCTGTTACTGTGTTCAATTTCATAATTTTTTGACTAAAACCTTTTTTCTCTTCGTATTAACATCGTATCCGAGATAATTAAATGTGTTGGTTTGTTCTAATATTTTATTATTAATAACAATTTTACTGCGAACTGGATCTTTACCTAGGAAAGCCATGACTTTAGATTTTTCTGTTGAGTATTCCATGTTGTAATAGTTGAATGCAGGCTTTCACGGCCGGTAATCGTAATGTTGAGTGATTCCGGGTTATGTGGCCGTGGTCCATAGTTGGTGTTGATACCAGACGTTTCGCCCTCAACTGCGGAGGGCATCTTCAGTGGCGAGTGCTTCTATGCGTGTTTCCTGGTCGGAAGATCTACTCATTCTAAGTAGATCTTCCGACCAGAAACACGCATAGAAGCACTCGCCACTGAAGATGCCCTCCGCAGTTGCCGTGGTCCATAGTTGGTGTTGATACCAGACGTTTCGCCCTCAACTGCGGAGGGCATCTTCAGTGGCGAGTGCTTCTATGCGTGTTTCCTGGTCGGAAGATCTACTTAGAATGAGTAGATCTTCCGACCAGGAAACACGCATAGAAGCACTCGCCACTGAAGATGCCCTCCGCAGTTGAGGGCGAAACGTCTGGTATCAACACCAACTATGGACCACGGCCACATAACCCGGAATCACTCAACATTATTCCATGTTGTAGTTTATTACAATTTGGTGAAAAGAGTGGACTGAAGGTTGTAGGTCATCTTCTGTATTCGCTATAAACACAATGTCTACTGCATATAATAGGGTGTCTAAATTATACAATCTATTAAGTGGTATACTGTCATGTGGTTGTAGTCTCCATTCTCTAATAATCTTTGAGTTCATGTATATTGTGAAGAGCATTGGTGAAAAACCACATCCTTGTCTAACTCCTTGATTTTATTTTCAATCTTAACTTGGATCTAATTATCCATATAAATATCATATGTAGCTTTAATCGGTTGGTCTGCGATTCCATCATATTTGAGGAATTCTAATAATTTGTTTCTATTTACTTTGTCAAATGCCTTCTTAAAGTCAGTAAACGCCATGTGTGTTTCAATATTATACTCCCTGTGTTTTTATATTAGAATTTGAATAGTGAAGTATCCATCAGTACAGGATCTTCCTTTTCGGAATCCATTTTGTTCTTCATCTAATAAATTGTCATAATAATTAGTTAATTTTGATTTAAGTAACTTGGTGTATATATTGTAGCATGGGTCCAAAAAGCTTATTCCTCTGAAATTATGACCTTAAGGCTATTAAATAGAGTAGTGGAAGAACAAGGAGAAGAATGTTGTTTCACTCTGTATGTGCAGGGGTAGATACGGTCCTCCATCACGATGTAATATAATTAAATCCGTGACGCAAACTGTTACCGAATTCATCAGCAAGTTGAACTTATGATCCGATTTTCCTGGTTCAAGGAATGTATCTTTATTTTGTTAATTAAAACTTACGTATTGCGAGAAGTCCCGCGCCGTAGCCGAGTGGTTAAGACAGTAGGTCTTGGCGCAGAGCTACGGGACTTGCGCTGGTTCGAGTCTCCATGGGGAAGAAATTTTCTCATGAGCTTTCGGCCAGTATGGGACCGGTGTCCACCCAGCATCGTGAGGCATTTGGGTAACTACAATGAGTAGCGGATACAGGTTGAGAAAACCAACTATATAGGCTGCGGGATCCGACATGCTGACCACATGTCACCCCTACACTGGCAGGATGATCGTCTACCTCTGTGATTAACACATGTAGATGTGAGGTGAGCAGCCGGCTGGTATGCCAAGGGCTTTCTAGGTCTGAAAGGACATGGTGAAAACAAATATGGCGACTGCTACGGCGATTTTTAAATTTCGGGTTTCAGCTAAACCCCTAGGCTAGTTGGAATAGTTGAAATTTGTTTATTTAATTCATTTCTAATCTATTTTAGTAACATATATAGAATTAAGTTTGCGACAAATGGAAAATTGTCACTACTACGGTAGAGTGATTTTTAAATGTTTGCTTAATATTAACCACCCTTTCTTATTGGTCCGACTTTGCTGGTTAAATAAATCGACCTTACTTATATCATAGTCCAGTTAGTCCAAAGCATTCAAGATTAAAAGTGTATAAAACACTGGCTCTTCCAACTCTTTTGTATGGTAGCGAAGTATGGACGTTGAAACAGAAGGATATACAGAGACTTAGATCTGCTGAAATGAGATATCTTCGGAGGACTGCAGGATACACACTACTAGATCACAAAAAAAAATGAAGACATCTTAGAAGAATTACACATGGAATCTTTAGAAAACAAAATTTCTGATTATAAGTCAAGATGGATGCAACATGTTCATCGAATGGAAGATCACAGAATACCCAAACTAATGTTAAGATATCAACCTGCAGGAAGAAGAAGACCAGGACGTCCACTCAAAAGACTTTTGGATGGTGTTTCTCTTGAGGCCGAAACAGGTCAACAAATGACCTAAATTCGTGAATGTACTATGATGATGATGATACTTATATCATAATCGGTTGCTATAGGCCTATGCCTAGTTTGGTCCTGAAAAGCGTTAATACTTACATAATATATAAATGTATGTGTCATCAAGCAGTGAATGAATAAGTGTACTGTCTTATTACCCATCCAGTACTCTTTCAAGTGGTCGACCTTCACTTCGTTTCCAATTGGATGGCATTTTAATATTAAATTGGACAATTAGCTTTCTAGTCATTTTTTCAATGTGTAGTCTTCATTTGTTCATCAACAGCAGCACTACAGCCCGATTCGAACCTCGGCTTCCCTCAAAAACCCTTTTTCCAAGCATCTCTGTCTCAAACCATCATCCTTGGATATTCTCAGATTCCTCACATCCTTCAAATTCAATCCATCCAACGAAGTCTTCGTCGTCCCACATTCCTTTTTCCTTCAAATTTACATTCCATGACTTTTTTGGGTATTTCATATTCATTCATTCTTTGTACTTGCCCTGCCCATCGCAGTCTTGGAACTTTAATTGACCTCCACTTGTTTCTGCAATAAGAAGGTTTGCGGGAGAAATGATATCTGGGTGTCCCAGGGCGTAGGGTTCTTTTAATTTTGTGTTTTTCTAGAATGGGTTGAATTGTAAGTTCTGATAACATTTCTGTGTTTGTTTTTGAACCTGTGCGTCCTCCTGTTTCCTTATGCATCTCACCTCTGCCTCCGCGACAAGGGACTCATCTTATAGCACGGCCGCCAGAGGAGGGTGTAAGTGCACCGCCCTATCCGGAAAGAAAATACACAGAAAAAATTAAGAAATATGCGTATTATTATATCACTATTTGAATAAAAATTCACCCCTTCTGCCAGGAAAGAAAATACACATAAAAATATTAAAAATATCATACGAACCATCGATAACAGAGGTTATGTGCGAAGCATATTAATATACCCGCATGTGGCATTTACTTAATTGACGTAACATAAATGTCTTCTTCTTTTTCACGGTTTAGGCTTTTTTTACCAGCCTATTCCGGTTCTAAATTGCTGCTGTTTCCATCTTTTCTTTGGTCTTCCCAACTTCTTCTTCTTCCTAATGGTGAATACCTTGGGACATAAATGTATAGCCTAATTATAAATTATATTGTATTAGTTAATAATAATATGGCCCGGATGACCGTTATCATCATCCTTCACCGGTGCGGAAAGCAACGGGAAGCTACCCCACTTATAATTCCCTAGTAAAGCTGTAAAGCAATAGCATGAAAATGCTATGATAGCAGTGAAAGACCTGCCCTCGGACAGAATTACTATGGAATGGAATAGTAGTATAGTGTGTAGAAGCAGATGCACCTCCCTGAAAGTAATCCAGGCGGAGCCCATGTACTTATATGGCCCTTTGTTCTGCTCATTTTTCATGGTCATATTGTGACATATAGTATTACGTATTTGCTATCTGTCAAATTAACCTGACGCACTGCAGCCTGTTCATAATATGTGCATTTGATTTGTATTCAATCTTCAACATTGCCATCACCTATTTCTTTCATTCCAGGCCTTATCATGGTTACGACCCAAGAACTCTACATTCACGTGTTTTATTATTCAGAATACTGCATACACATTTACCAAATTGTTTATAAATGCATTTTCAAAATTTATCGACTCATCACTATTTAGGCACAAGATTGGAATGTTCTACTAAATTTCGATATCACAAGGCAGGACATGTTTACATTCTGAATCTTACACAATATCTATGACTAGAGCATGGAACTCGCTTCCCAGTCATGTCAGGGACTGTCAATATTTATACTCTATCTAAATTAACTGATATTTTAAGCTCCACTAATGAAAATACTACCTGCATAACAACTACCTACATTCAGCATTTTGTATGTTAAACTACCCTCAGGGGTCCTCATCTAGGGGATATGTGGATGGCGACCACAAGGTGCCCAAGCTGTGCAAAACATTTCTTCCACTTACTTGTGTTTTGCACTCTTTTAACTTTACTATCTAACCTCTCTTGGTTAACTCTTGTTTTTTTGACCCCGACGCTATTAGGGCATCCGAGGGCTAGGGAGTCCTTCCTTTCTTCCATTTCTTCTTTCCTTTATTTTCTTTTCTTCTTCAGAAAAGCCTGACCAGAGGCTATAAGATGGCAGCCCCATCACTGGTCTTGCCTTCCTTTGGCCAGCAACCAATCGAAGGGACTATTATTATGCTTTCAAGTCTTATACGAGAATTTCCCATAAGGGAAAATTTTCCATAGGATCGTAACAGGCCTTGGCCTAATACTTGGAAGGAAGAAGAAGAAGAACCTACAAATATTCATCTAGGAAGCTTCTCTTACTTTATTTTATTATATGTTTTGTTAGTGTTAGAGTACATGTACCACGCCATAGCCGAGTATATAAGGCATGATGCCTTCCAGCAGAGCTATGGAATTTTTACTGGTTCGAGTCCCCATGGAAGAACAAATTTCCTCAAGGATTTTCGGCCAGTATGAGACCGGTGCTCACCCAACATCGTGAGGAATTTTGGTAGCTACAATAAGTAGCTGCTCCAGGTTGAGAAAACGAGCTATAACGGCTTGGGGAGTTGACATGATGGCCACATGACACACTCCAATATTGGTTAGATGATCATCCACTTCTGTGATTAATACGTGTGGATGTGAGGCCAGCTACCATCTGCAATGCTAAGGGCTTTCTAGGCCTGTCTCGCCATGCAGTTATTATACTATATTCACATTATGCATTGATTAGTTCTGGGTTTCTAGAGGGGACTCAGTAGATAAAGTTTTCATAAGGAACCCATGTCCGGAAACGTACCATTTCGATGTAAAATAAGTTTGAAGATCGAAACATAATGGGCTGATATCGTGTGTTTTGTGTTTCAGAATAAGTATTACAGCCTTCTAGGGGTTGTACTATACATGTCGAGTCGGAGGAAGATTAGTGTATATTTTTATAATATTTCAGAATTGTAATAATATATAATTTTTTGTATTATTTTATTATTCCCTGGTTGAATGGAAGAGAAGAATTTTTCCCTTAACTCTTGCAATCTTAAACAAAGCGCTATTATTATTATTATTATTATTATTATTATTGGTGTCTAATAACAAGGGAACTGTCAACCATTACATGTCAAAACCTACCTTGAAATTTCTCCCAGAGATGCGTTGTGATGTACAAAGGTCATGCCAAAAAATGATCTGCTGTTTTAACTGCAAGGCACAGAAATCGAGCCTGAATGCACCAATATATACCCATTGTACGGAGCAGATGGATTCCCTACATGAGTAAGAGCGGAGTGAAGTGTGGCCAAACGCGGCGTGGACGGCAGGTAGTGAGTGTTATCCAATCCACCGATTCAAGTGTTGTATCATTTCACTATAGTTTGAATGAGAGATTTGGCGCTGGATTTTAGTGCCTTGCAGTTAAAAACGGCAGTTAATTTTTTTGTCACGGTCTTGGTACATCACAACGGTTGTCTGGAAGGAATATCAGGTTAGGTTTCGGCATTTATTGGTTGACAGTTCCCTTGTAAGTTGGATCAACAAACTCCATGGCGGGACAGGCCTATAAGGACCTTAGCCTACCAGCCGGTTGCTGGCCTCACATCCACATGTGTTAATCAAAGAGACAGAAGATTATCCAGCAAGTGCAGGGGTACTTGTGGTAAGCATGTCGGGTCCCCCCAGCCGTTATAGCTGGTTTTCTCAACCTCGAGCTGATACTTATTGTAGCTACCCAAATGCCTCATGAAAATGGGATCAATATTGTTTCAATAATATTCTCATAAGAACAATCCTTCTTCTTCTTCTTCTTCTTCTTCACGGTTTAGGCTTGTTTACTAGCCTGTTCCGGCCCCAAATTGCTGCTCTTTCCATCTTTTCTTTGGTCTTCCCAAACTTCTTCTTCCTCGTGGTGAATAGCTGTATGCTGCTTTTGGTATTCTATTCTCAGTCATCCTTGCCAAGTGTTCCTTCCAGTTTGTTCTGTATTTTTATATTGTTGTGTTTAATTCCTCTACTTTTAGTTGTCTTATTTCTGTGTTATGTTTTTTGTCTGTTCTTTGATATCCTGCTATTGGTCTGAGGAATCTCATTTCAGCAGCTTGTATTCTGGCAGATCGTTGTGTTGTCACTGTCCATGTTTCGGATCCATAATTAATAATAGGTACTGCTATTGTCTTGTATAATTTCATTATTGAGGAGAACAACCCAATAGTTTAATTCCTTCTGAATTCGCTAAAATTTATTAAGTGCATATGCCTTCTTTTTTTCTATCTGTAAGCTTGGTACAGCAGGTTGTGAACGAAGTAAAGTTAACATAACTAGAACAGTAGCAAATCAACATAATCATGCTTATATTGATGATGATGATGATGGCCACAAATCATAACAGCTATAATAGAACCTACGGTCTGGCGTCTTCTTTTGTTTTTTTATTTGACAAGCGAAATAGAAGTTTGGGCGACCCTGAATTATAGAAACATGGGGTAGATGATGAGAGGTCGAACAAGGTCATCGAAAGTTCACTTGAGTTATATATTGTGTAACTATGTATAAAATTTGAAGAAATCTTTTGTTGAAGTTTTGGTTTTCGAGTGTAATTTATATAAACTGGCTCTTGAGTAGAGTGCATGGTTGGATGTGCATCGGGAGAAATTTCCCTCCGGGCCTTGTCCTTGACAAGATGCAGTTCTGTGTCTACGTTACCACATCACAGTAAACCTCTCCATTTTAACTACAGTACTAGAGATGCAAGTCTCAATCAGTTTACGTAAGATCCCATACGTCTCTCGTGTAGACATGGGAGCTCCCTGGCGGTAGTTTCTTAACCAAGTTAATATAGTTGCTCATATTTTCCTACCCTTTATTTTACGTATTGTCCCGTGCTTAACGCAAGAATCCTCGGCGCAGAGCTACGGCACTTGCGCTGGTTCGAGTCTCTATGGGGGAAGAAATTTTCTCATGGAATTTCGGCCAGTATGGGACCGGTGCCCACCCAGTATCGTGAGGCATTCAGGTAGCTACAATAAGTAGCGGCTCCAGGATGAGAAGACCAGCTGTAACCGCTGGGAGACCCGACCTGCTGACCACATGTCAGCTCTACAACTGGCGAGATGATCATCTACTTCTGTGGTTAACACATGTGGATGTGAAGCAAGCAGCCGGCTGGGAGGCCAAGGGCCTTCTCGGCGTGTCGCGTTTGGAGTTTTGGTGTTGTTACAAAATATAACAGAAATCTAACAGTGACAATAAAATAAATGTCAAAATAAATAATAGTATGTTCTTCTTCTTCTTCTTCTTCCTTCCTTCCAAGTATTAGGCCAAGGCCCGTTACGATCCTATAGAAAATTTTCCCTCCAACGTTTCCGAGAATCCTCGTATAAGACTTGAAAGCATAATAATATTCCCTTCAATTGGTTGTTGGCCAAAGGAAGGCAACACCATTTTACAAGCCTCTGATCAGGCTTTTCTGGAGAAGAAAAGGAAATAAAGGAAAGAAGAAATGGAAGAAAGGAATGACTCCCTAGCCCTCGGTTGCCCTAGTAGCGTTCGGGTCGGAAAAAAACAAGAGTTAACCAAAGGAGTTAAAGCCAAGAGGTTAGATAGTAAAGTTAAAAGAGTCTGGTATAAGTGGAAGAAATACCATATCCGGTTAAAGATAAATGTAAGGGGAGAAAAAAACACAAGTAAGTGGATGCAATGTTTTGCTCAGCTTGGACACCTTGTGGTTGGCCATCCACAGTAATCGCGCTAGATGGGGACTCCTGAGGGTATAATCGTATCTTTGAAAGAATACATGTTAATAATGGAGTTCGACAAGGTTGCCCACCATCACCATCACTCACTCACTCACTCACTGGCACTATCGAACCCGTAGGACATAAGCTCTCCATACATCCCTATCCTGAGCCAATGCTTTCCAATCATTCCCTGTATAATCTACTTCCCTCACAATCATAGTTAATGTTATTCTCCCACCTCATTCTTGGTCTACCAACTGGGCGTTTTCCCTCTGGCTTTCCTACAAGCAGCTTCCATGCAAGTCTGTTCATTCCCCATACATGCAACATGTCCTGCCCATCGCAGTCTACAAGACTTAACTGTTCTTATTATATCTGGCTTCCTGTAAAGACAAAGCCTTTGAGCCTTGGCTGCGTTCCCTGAAGTAGTCCCCGCCCGGATGAACCGAATGGGGGACTATATGACGTCCGGAAAATTTTACCACCCCAGTTGAACCCATGTCCGCATTTCTTGACGGTTGTATTTTTTACGGTGAAAGATCGTCCTCTTTCGACCAAGGTACTTTTTTTTCGTCTGGCTGATCACCTTCGACATGGGTAAACCCTATCGGCAGCAATGCTACCGCCGGCATAGCTCTCAGGATCATGTAAGCACGCAAGCCACTCCACCACGACACGATAAAGATACCATGGAGGGCCACTATCACCATCACTATTTAATATTTACATGAATTAAATAGTTTCTAAATGGAACCTCATCTGTACATCAGGAATCATAATAAACAGTATCTTAACATTAATAACCCTATTCTCGCAGACGATCAAGTTATAATTTCCAATTCAGAGAATAACTTACAAATAGGACAATACACATCAAATGAAATATTAAAGATTTTGGAATGGAAATATCAATACAAAAGTCAAAAGTAATGGCATTCTTAGGAGAAGATCTAATCAAAAGTAAGATAATGCACAATAACCAATACCTAGAACAAGTACAACATTTCAACTATTTAGGTTATGAAATATCTTATCAAAATGAAAAAGATGTGAATAATAAATGTCACCAAATTTGCACAAATCTTAGTAATAATAAATAATACATTAAAACCTAAAATAGTAAAAAAATCCACAAGAATAAAAAATATATAATAATTTGACATTATTTTATACGGAAGTGAGAATTGAACATTAAGAAAAAGGAGACAAGGGCAGAATTAAAGCAATGTGAATGGAATTTCTCAGAAGGGCAGAACGATACACTCTTTCAGGTCGAAAAAAAATAAAGAAATTTTAGAACAATACCTATGTATTTTAAGTATCTTTGAGAAACTGATTTGAATTTTTTTACTTTTTACTTGAAATTATATATATATATATATATATATATATATATATATATTATTTATTTCATTTCTTGGAATATTACCTCGGTATTGTTATGATAAATTTTAAAAACTATGTTAGAAATTTGGAGGTTATAGTTCAAAAAGAGTATTGTATAGACCAGTTTTCTGACAAGTTGATACGGTGTGGTAGCCTGTTGCAAAATTTGTAAATGGCGACTTTTTATGATAATTTGCATAATACCTGGATGCGTGCCCTTTTCCCAGACGGCGAGGGGATGACACATGAGGGTGCACAATTTCAAACCCTCGTATTGTAATTGTGTGTGTAATCTTCGGCCCATTCGCAGACATTGCACAGGTTGTGGGACAACTCCAGGGGGTTGGATTTCAAGAAATTCGCTTCACATGTTTAAATAGACAAACTTGTTTTGATTAAGTGTTGCTGGGAAATTTCGTCCCGTTTCTGGAACTGACCTCATGTAACCGTCATTTGGTTTTCATGGCCTCCTGTTTTCAAAAAGAAGATTAGGTCTCAGTAAATCCACGATTGTCAGATGTTCTTTAAGCCATATTATTCTACAATTCTATTCTTTTTTTCTATAGAATTTCAGTTGTTTTCAGTCGACAGAACAATATCAGTTATTCACATTTTTCATAAGTAACGTCACGAGTGATTTCCAAATTATCGATAAATTCACGACTCACGAAGTGAGGAGTGAATTTATCTAGAGAATTTGGAAATCAAGAGTGGCATTTGTTAGGACTATTTAACGAATAAAATAAAGCTGTTTACTCACAAATCATTATTTAACTACAGTTATTTAAAAATATTTTTATATTTAAAGTAAACGGTGATGTTTGAAAACTAATGAGAAACGATAGGTAGCCTACGCTTCTACTGCTTCTTTTGTTTATCACTGCAACCAGATCATACTATTTATTGCCAAAGGAACGCAATATTGTAAGAATGCTCTCTAGTGGGAGAAAAAATGAAACACATCAATCTGTATATTAATTCATTTTTGATGTCGTATACATTTAAGAAAGTGCAAACAGTGGTTTCTTTTTTGTGTGGTATAATCAATTGCTACAAATGTTGACATGTAAGCACTATTATATACAATCTGGTAGCCGTATTTGTTTATAGGCTCAGTCACTGCAAATAACGGTCAGACCTGTTCAGAATATTAAAAAGGAGGAGCTTTGCTTAATATATGATAATCCTAACGTTGATAATTATTTCGTGAAACACGTCTCTGATTGGTTGTAATACAGAAATCATTGAAACGTGATTGGTCATTGACTCCCATTTGGGGCATGAGTTAAATAGTCAATATAACATCATTTTTTGCGCGATAGTGCGTTTTGTCGTACAGCAATGGCAACCACGATTGAAAGTTCAACATCCTACTTTTGGGATTGCCAACCAAAATAACTACATTGTAATATTACCTTTACACCCATGTGCGGGAAGTAAAACCACTGCCTTCCATGTATACTACGCACAATGTATATACAAAAAATATCCAAAATGTAGTGTTAATATACATTACACGAAACAAATCACTGCATTTTAAATGAATTGAACTTTATTTAAAACAATATAAAACAATAAATACGTACTTGCCGCCATTTTATGGCTGATTGGTGCCATGGCCTACTGTAGTCTCAAGTAATAAACTGTTAGTCAGTTGTTTGTTATGAACCTAAATATTTCCAACAAAGATGTTACTATTTTACTATTATTTTGAAATCACCATAGCGCAAAAAATAATGTACAACGCACGTTTGTGAGGTGTTTTACAGAATCTTGGAAATTAAAAAACCTCGTCAACGCTCGGTTTTTAAACATGTCCTCGCTTCTGAAAAAAAAAACCCTTCTCATCCTCGTGTACTATTACAGTACGGATACACATGTAAATGCTCTGTGTATATGCCAAAGGTCCTGCGTGGCGACACGGGTGCTCCCTAGCGGGAGTTTCTTAACCAAGATTATATAGTTACGCCTATTTACGTACAGATGTGGACGAGAGACATGTGATTAACACATGAGACTTCTAGTAGGCAAGTAGATATTACTTGGAAGGATGAAGTCGCCTGTATTTTGAACAGATGTCTTTTTGTTATCCCTTAAATTGTCAATGTATCCTACAGGATACATTTATTTCATATATTTTATATCATTTTTAAAATATAAACAAGAAAAAACAAAAAGAGTAGAAATTACTTAAATTTGTATCAAATTGCATAATAATTTACAATAATTACTTAAGAGTTCTACATGGTTTTGTTTTTCATTGCGGTCCGAAACATTCAAATAACAGACAGGGTATATTACTGTATCGTCAGTTTTAGGGTTAAGGCTGTGGTTATATTACGAGCCTGAAAATCTTCATACTAGGGACCCACGGCTTAAAGTCTCTCCCGGAGGAACTTGCATTTTCCATCATAAATATCCATTGACCCCTGCTGGGTTTGAGTCTGCTACACTCGGGACCAGATGCAACGAAAATAACCACCAAACCATCGCGGCTGGCCGAAATTTTCTTTTTGTTCGCACCAAACTCAGGCTTGTAAGGCTGCCGCACTATATATATATATATATATATATATATATATATGTTATATTGCAGATTTTCGCGGATATAAGTATGAATAAGAAAGTATGAATAAGAAAGTTTTCTTGGGTTTTCCGCGTCTTGGATTCAAGTTCGGCCCCTGGCCACTGACTCCGACGTTTCGACATGATCCCACATGTCATTATCAAGGAATGATAAGTTCGAGTCACAGTCTTATATAATTAAACAAATAGAGTTTTTCGCTTAGAACTAAACTTTGGATGGGTGTACGGCTTCGGAAACGGACCACACACGAAAACTAAAGGTGTTTAACTACATAAGAACTAAACCTTGGATGGGTGTACGTCTTCGGAAACGGACCACAGCGAAAACTCTATTTGTTTAATTATATAAGACCTTACCTGTGACTTGAACTTATCATTCCTTGATAATGGCATGTGGGATCATGCCGAAACGTCGGAGTCAGTGGCCAGGGGCCGAACTTGAATACAAGTCGCGGAAAACCCAAGAAAACTTTCTCATATATATATATATGGCATGAAGAGAAAAACAAATGCCTGAGTCGGGATTTAAACTTGAGTTTCTAAAGTCTCTAGGTTTAGCGCTCTAACCCTTTGAGCTACTCAGGAATCCTAACTAACTAACTCACTGGCACTGTCGAACTCGTAGGTTCATGGCCGCGCGGACATAAGCTATCCATATATCCCTATCCTGAGTAAATGTTTTCCAATCATCCCCTGTATAATCTATTTCCCTCAAATCATAGTTAATGTTATTCTCCCACCTCATTCTTGGTTCACCAACTGGGCGTTTTCGCTCTGGTTTTCCTACAAGAATCTTCCATGCACGTCTTTCATTCCCCATTCGTGCCAATTGTCCTGCCTCTCGCAATCTACGAGACTTAACTGTTCTCATTATATCTGGCTTCCTATAAAGACCATGTAATTCATTGTTAGACAGTCTTCTCCATTCACCTGACTGTTCATCTCTCTTTGGTCCAAAAATTGTCCTAAGAACTTTTTTCTCAAATACTCGTAATCTCCTTTCCTGCCTTAAAGTAAGAGTCCATGTTCCGCATCCATATAATATAACTGGTAGAATAATAGTTTTATATATTTTCAGTTTAACGTTTTTTGAAAGGAGTTGGGAAGTCAAGAGTCTCTGCAATGCATAATAACATGCATTTCCAGAATTGAGGCTATGTTTAATTTCCTTGTGCCTCTCATTCCTGTTTGTGATTATTGTTCCTAGGTATTTGAATTCAGCCACTTCCTCAAAATTTCCCTCATTTGTCATTAGCTGTCCATTTCCATTATATAATGTATTTTTATGTGTGACCATATATTTAGTTTTATTGATATTTACTTCCAGTCCCAATTTTTCTTAGTGTTAGTAGTGTGTGCGTGTTGGCCTTTAGTATCTCCTCGCTATCGGCCAGTGGTACTACATCATCAGCATAAACTAACAGCTTATTAATACCAATGAGTTGTAGGCCTTCGTCATCCTCTAAAGATTTGATAGTATGCTCTAGTACAAAATTAAATAGTAGAAGAGATAGTGCATGTCCTTGCTTCAACCCATTGTGGATTTCAAAAGTGTCCGAAAACTCTTTGCCTACACGCACCCTACTCTTTGTGCCATTTAGACACATTCGTATAAGTCTAACTAACTTTTTAGGAATTCCGAACTCCAGCAGGATACTATATAACTTCTCCCTATTAATTGAATCGTATGCCTTTTGGAAGTCTACGTATAGTTGATGTACAGTACCATTATATTCCCATTTCTTTTCTAAAATCTGTCTTAAGCTAAAAATCTGATCTGTTGTAGACCTGTTTCTTCTAAATGCACACTGATGATCTCCTAGAATCTCATCAATATAAGGAGTAAGTCTGCTGACTAATATATTTGTTAGAATTTTGTACGAAGTTGGAAGTAATGAGATGCCCCTATAGTTGTTGCAATCAGTTTTATCTCCTTTCTTATAAATTGGTACGATAATTGATTCTTTCCATTCATCTGGAAGAGTTTCTTTATCACAAATCATATTAAGCAACTGGCGTATCTTGTCCATCAATTTTTCTCCACCTGATTTTATCAATTCTGCTGGGATCTCATCTGAACCTGATGCTTTATACAGCTTCAATTTTTCTATCGCCATTTCAACCTCTAATGCACTTGGTTCTACGATTAACATTTCTGCTGTCTGAAAATTGTCCTCTTCAGTATCCTGTTCTGTATGTACATTTAATAATTGATTAAAGTAACTTTTCCATCTATTTAATATACTCCTGGAATTTGCAATCATATCCCCATTTTCATTCCCAATTATGTTTGTTCTAGCCTGAACCCTCTCTTCTCTATCCTGATTCCCTGATATAATTCTCTGATGTTCCTATTTTCGGCATTCATTCCAAGATCATTAATCTTCTCTCTCACATATTCCCTGTTTTTACTCTTTAGTAACCTTGTGGTTTTCCGTCTGACACTACCCATTGCTCCAAATTTACCTTATTTGGCTGAGGTCCCCGAAAATCATCCGGTCATCATCATCATCCTTATCATTATCATCATCATCCTTCACCGGTATGGAAAGCAATGGGAAACAACAACACCTATAATTCGCTAGCAAGGAAATGCTATGACTGCAATGAAAGACCTGCCCTTGAGCAGAATTACTATGGAATGGAATATTCCGTAAACCAGCAAAATGAGACCATAAATTCAACTTGCTGTTGAATTCGCTTATATTACGCATTTCCTGCGTGACGATTTTTTTATACTGAAAAAAAATAAAAATCGCAGTGGTGGTTCAAATGTTGTATTTGCAATTTATTGAATATAGAACTTTGCCTCTGAAATGGTGCATCAGGGGTGGTCGGCCAGCACCCTTGTCATTGTTTTACTCTAAGCGCGACAGGCCTACAAGGCCCTTGGCCAACCAACCGGCTGCTGGCCTCATGTCCACATGTGATAATCACAGAGCTCGACGATCATAAGCCAGTGTAGGGGTGACATGAGGTCAGCATGTCGGGTTCCCCAGTCGTTATAGCTGGTCTTCTCAACCTTATTGTAGCTACCCAAATGCCTTACGATGTGGGTGGGCACCGGTCTCATACTGGCTGAAATTCCATTACAAAATGTCTTCCCCATGGGGACTCGAACCAGCTCAAGTCCCGAAGCTCTGCGCCGTCGTGAGACAGGTTAGTTTCGCTCTACTGATGACTGCTCTTCTCATTCACAGACCTTTATACAGTATAAGGGGCTTCATCTCATCTCATCCTCGACCCGACCCTGAGTTGGACACGAGTTGAGGATATTATATTTTTTATAGATGTTAATAGTATTACTATACACGGTGATTACAAATGATTGGAGCGATTTCATGATTTTATTGTAGCGATCTTATTTGACATATCTTCACAGAACTTTAAAGTTATGTATAAAAACTCATAAGGTTTTTTTTTGTTTTCTCTCGCAGCCGTGTTTCAGCTTTAAACCGAGAGAGCGCAGCAGTTATCAAAGATGGCGACAGGCGAGGAGAAAGCATATGCTGTGCTTGAATTTCATTCAACTCAATCTGTGATAACTGTGCAACGACACTTCAGAACGAAGTTCGAGAAAGATGCACCGAGTGCCAACTCCATTCGGCGATGGTATGCGCAATTTAAAGCTACAGGATGCCTCTGTAAAAGGAAATCAACGGGTCGTCCTTCAGTGAGTGAAGAAAAGGTTGAGAGTGTGCGGATGAGTTTCACACGTAGCCCACAGAAATCAACACGAAAAGCGAGCAGAGAGCTGAACATTCCACAACCGACCGTTTGGAAGATCTTGCGGAAAAGATTGAAGCATAAACCTTACCACTTTGCAATTTCTACAAGCCCTTACGCCCATTGACAAAGTGAGTCGGTTTGAATTTTGTACACAAATGCAGCAGTTTATGGATGAGGATGGTTTTTGTGAGAAACTTGTCTTCAGTGACGAAGCAACATTCTTTGTGAATGGCAAAGTGAACAAACACAATGTGCGAATCTGGGGCACAGAAAATCCCCGCGTTATTGTGCAGCACATTCGCGACTCCCCAAAAGTTAGTGTGTTCTGTGCGGTTTCTCAGTTCAAAGTTTATGGCCCTTTTTTCTTCTGCGAGCAGAACGTTACAGGACACGTGTACCTGGACATGCTGGAAAATTGGCTCATGCCGCAGCTGACGACCGACAGTGAGACCTTCATCTACCAGCAGGATGGTGCTCCACCACACTTCCATCACGATGTTCGTGAATTTTTAAATATGAGATTGCCAAACCGATGGATCGGTCGCAGTGGAGAGAATGATCAGAAATTGTTGTCATGGCCTCCACGCTCCCCCGATTTGACGCCGTGCGATTTTTTTTGTTTGGGGGTATGTGAAAGATTCAGTGTTTGTGCCTCCTTTACCAGTAGACTTACCAGAACTGCGAGCTCGCATAATCAATGCCTTTGAACAAATTAATAGGGACATGTTACGTCGAGTATGGGACGAACTTGATTACAGACTTGATATCTGCAGAATCACCAAGGGGGAGCATATGGAGCACCTGTAACATCTCAAAAAAAACCTGGGAAGTTGCTCTATGTATCTGTAAAAGTTCGTGAAAATATGTCGAATACTACAGCTACCATAAAATCATGAAATCGCTCCAATCATTTGTAATCACCCTGTATAGTAAAGTGATCCCACTACAGGCCTCAGGAGACCCTTGCGATAGCAGGTTAAGCCTCCCACTTTTTCTGGACAATCGGCACTTGATGTAAATCGGGTTGTAAACTCTGCATAACGGCCGCCTTTACCCGCAGAACAAGTGTCTGGTACTCATTTCCGTTAGAAGCTGAGTTGACCCCAGGGCTATATTGCCGCTAGAAGGTTTGGGTCAGTTTAAAAATCCTGACCCCACCGGGACTCGAACTCTCGACCTTCCGGCTTGTAGCGCAGTGCCTTAACCATTACGCTACGGCGTACTATCTGGTGGGGTAAGGGTTAGAATTCCTTGTAATAAAGAGTGAAAGAATTGTGTAAATATCCTCATATGGGGATCATTTCAAGGACAAACATATGAAGCAAATGTCATTGTGGAAGGTAACTATAGAATAGTGGGCAAACGATTAACTTCGCTTTATTATTGTTCATAATATTATCATTAATATTGATATTATTTATTCATATATTTAACGACGCTCTTCAACAGCCAAGGCATTAGCGTCGCGATTCAATTCTAGGCACGAAAGTCCCGACAAAAGATTTTTTTTTAGCTTGAAGATATTTTAACTTCTTGGCACGTCAGGCCTAAATGGTCCTTGGCCTATCACCCGTTTGCTGGCCTCACATCCACATGTGTTAATTACAGAGGTGAAGGATTAGCCTAGCAGGTGACATGTGGTCAGAAGTCGTATTCCTCAACAGTTATAGCTGGTTTTCTCAACCTGGAACCGGTACTTACTGAAGCTGTCCAAATTCTTCAAGATGCTGGGTGGGTATCGATCTGATACTGGTCCAAATTCCATGAGAACATCTTCTCCTATGGTGACTGAAACCAACGCAAGTTTCGTAGCTCTGTGCCAAGGCATCATCTCTCAGACCACTCGGCTACGGCGCGGAACTTGATTCTTCTATTCTATAAATGTACCAGGACCCACAGTTTTAGATCCGTTACTCAGGATTCTTACAAGCTATAAAGTCGCCAGCCGAGTTTGAACCCACGGAACTTGGAACAATAAACAAGCATGTTAATCAATAATACACCGGAACCGACAACGCCCTCTTACTTACTCACAGGCACTATCGTACCCGTAGGTTCATGGCCGGCGGACATAAGCTCTCCATACATCCCTATCCTGAGCTAATGTTTTCAAATCATTCCCTGTATAATCTACTTCCCTCAAATTATTGTTAATGTTATTCTCCCACCTCATTCTTGGTCTATCAATGGTCGTTTTCCCTCTGGCTTTCCTACAAGAAGCTTCCATGCAAGTCTCCCATTCCCCATACGTGCAACATGTCCTGTCAATAGAGTCTATGAGACTTAACTGTTCTTATTATATCTGGCTTCCTATAAAGACCATGTAGTTCATTGGTATGTAGTCTTCTCCATTCATCTGGCCGCTCTACATAAAAATAACTATCATTGCCCCATAGGCCTACAAGGCCCTTGGCCTACTAGCTACATTCTGGCCTCACGACCACTTGTGCCATATGCAGACCTGCGAATATAGTCAGCATCTCGGATCCCCCACTCGTTATAACTGATTTCCACAACCTCAAGCTGCTGCTTATTGCAGCTAATTGTCCTATTGACCGAAATTTCGTGAGAAAATTTCTTCCCTGATGGGAATTCGAACCAGCGCATGTTCTGTAGCTCTGCGCCAAAGCATGATGTTAATGATTGCTCGGCTACTGTTAATGACATCGCGTCGTTTTATATCTCAAGTATTACCACCTGGATGAACAACCTTTAAGTTAGGGAAAGAAAATTGAATATAAGAACTGTTCACTGACCAATATTTGAAAAGTGTGGTCTCGAGGTAGCGTGCTGCCTTGTCACGCAGCGGGCTCGGATTCGATCCCCGGTCGGAATAAGTTTCTAGGGTGAGTTTTTTTTTCGGGGTTTTCCCTCACCTGTAAGGTAAATGTCAGGAAACTCCAAGGCCCAAACGGTCCCCGACCATCATCTGGCCATCATCATCATCAATATCGTATTCGCCTCAATAGCCAAAGTTTAGTTCAAGGCCTCGCCATCATTACCACCGCCATCAACTCTCATATCATTGAGGCAGCGTAACCGCGCCTTACAGACGCCCCAACCTCAGAATTGGGTTACAAGTAAGTCATGCCAAAAGAGAGCACCAGAAATGTCGAAATGACAACCTGGGGAATTTGGGGGAAAAAATTGAGAAGAGACTTAGAAACCATACCAACTGGGGGAAAAAAAAAAAAAAAAACATGATTGCAATAGATGAAATAATAATTAAAGATGTTTGGAATTAAAAGAAAGTAAAATAGGGTTTCGTAGAGACAGAAAGTGAATTTTTAAAAAGATAAGGTCATGCTGAGAGAGCTCTAGAATTTAGGAATGAGTTCATCAACGAAATAGCATTTTTTGTAAGTCCCCTGTGCCACGTGTTTGGATAGAAATTAGATACAGTGTCTGGCGCTCGTTGCACATTTGGGATATTGGCAAGCCAATAAACAGCAAAGGTGCATTGCGAAGCGGCGGCTGGGACTAGATTAAAAATGACGCCCGCCCACCTTTAGTACGTCTAGACGTCTTGCACCGAAAGACTTTGGCAAGCTACAACGTGGTTGCTCGTTCACAATTGATGTTACTATTTCGCTAATCTAAGTCGGCCATGTTTTACAAGACAACTATCTTTCTTTTCTCTCCGCCGCTTTTAATTCTGAATTTTCTCCTTCCTTTCTTTCTTCCTTTCTTTATTTACCATAGATTAATAATTAACTCACTACCAGTATCTAACAAGTAGGGTAATGGCCACGCGGACAGAAACTCTCCCTACATCCCTATAATGATCCAATGTTTTTTCAATCATCCCCTGTATAATCTACATCCCTCAAATCATAGTTAATGTTATTCCTAACACCTCATTCTTGGTCGATCAACTGGCTGGTTTCACTTCTGGTTTTCCTACAAGAAGCTTCCATGCACGTCTTTCAATCTAAATTCGTGCCACATGTCCTGCCCATCGCAGTATAACAGACTTAAATGTTCTCATTATATCTGGCTTACTATAAAGGGGGGGGCCCATTGAGTTCATTGTTATGTAGTTTTCTCCATTCACCTGTCTGTTCATCTCTATTTGATCCAAAAATTTTGCTAAGAGCTTCATTCTCAAATACTCGTAATCTCCTTTCCTCCCTTAAACTAAGAGTCCATGTTTCGCATCAATATTTTTTTTTTTCAAATGCACCAGGTTGTCTTTCGACATTCCTGGTTTCTCTCCTGGCGTGGCGTACTTGTAACCCACTTCTGAGGTTGGGGCGCCTGGAAGGCGGGGTTACGTTGCCCCGATGATATGATGATGATGATAGTGGTGCGCCAGGAGATGAATATGAATGATGATGATTGCGATGGCCACATGATTTCGGGGACCGTTTGGGCCTTAACGTTTTCCTGACGTTTGTCTTACAGGTGAGGAAAAACCCCGATAAAAACCTCACCCAGGAAAACTGTCCCGACCGGGAATCGAACCCGGGCCCGCTGAGTGACAAGGCAGCACGCTACCCCGAGACCACAGCGGTGGACCATCCATATAATATAACTGGTAGAATAATAGTTTTATATATTTTCAGTTTAACGTTTTTGAAAGGAGTTGGGACGTCAAGATTCTCTGTAATGCATAATAACATGCATTTCTATAATTGAGCCTATGTTTAATTTCCTTGTGCATCTCATTCCTGTTTGTGATTATTGTTCCTAGGTATTTGAATTCAGCCACTTCCTCAAAATTTCCCTCATTTGTCATTAGCTGTGCATTTCCATTATATAATGTATTTCTACGTGTGACCATATATTTTGTTTTATTGATATTTACTTTAATGAGATATTAAATACAAAATTGGTACCTGGTAAGTCAGTCGTGCACAACTAAATTTATAAACTTCATCAAGTAGTTCCAATATGGAGGCCTTTCAAAAACAATGTTTCATCTTCTGCATTTTTACTGGTACTGGTACAGATCAGTAGCAGTTAAAACACAGAAGATGAAACATTGTTTTTGAAAGGCCTCCATATTGGAACTACTTGATGAAGTTTATAAATTTAGTTGAGGATAACTGACTTACCAGGTACTAATTTTGTATTTAATATCTCATTAAAGTAAATATAAATTGTGCTTTAAAATTAATTTTAAACGTGTTGCTTAGTTTATTATCTTACTTTCTAATTCTAAGTACTTTTATATGCCCCACACCACACGGGCCTTACAGGGACACGACCTTACAGAAGAGGAATTTAAACTCTTGTTCATAAACTCTATGGCGCGACAGGCCATGTAAATCTAAGGATTCTCAATATATTTTATAAATTTAA
This sequence comes from Diploptera punctata, assembly GCA_030220185.1. Classification (NCBI taxonomy): domain Eukaryota; kingdom Metazoa; phylum Arthropoda; class Insecta; order Blattodea; family Blaberidae; genus Diploptera; species Diploptera punctata. The sequence goes on from JASPKZ010007830.1 coordinate 611,203, forward strand.
TAAGATTCATGATGTGTTCCGTTGAGGTTTATTCAAAATTAAAATATAAAATTATGGAATATTCACCTGAAAGGTCCGTCTCCTCAACTTAATTAATTATTTAACTGTAGCGTTTTCGGGACTTGTCCCATCATCGCATGTTAAATATTCAAAATACCTAACAGTAATGCACAGAGAAAATAATCCAGCGAAGATAAACGTACTCGAAGAGATGGAAATCATGAAAGCAGCTCACAACAACGACAATCTGATAAACGAATACGAACCCAATTCATGTAACTCCCCCTCTACCAGATCTTCAGTGAAACAACAGTTTTGAAACCTGCCGATGATGGGAGAAGTCCCGAAAGCGCTACAGTAAAATAATTAAGTTGAGGAGACGGACCTTTCAGGTGAATATTTCCGATTGAGGGTCTTTCCACTTTTCAGCGGTTGCCCTTTTACCAGCCGGCTGCTGGCCCTTCACATCCACATGTGTCAATCATAGAGGTAGATGATCAACAGCCAGTGTAGGGGTGACATGTGGTTAGCATGTCGAGTCCCCCAGCCATTATAGCTGGTTCCTCAACCTGGAGCCGCTACTTATTGTAGCTATCCAATTGCGTCACGATGCTGGGTGGGCACCGGTCCCATACTGGCCGAAATACCATGAGAAAATTTCTCCCCCCATGGAGACTCGAACCAGGGCAAGTCCCGTAGCTCTGCGCCAAGGCTTCCGATCTTAACCGCTCGGCTACGGCGGAATATTTCATAATTTTAATTTTATAAATTTACTCACTATGTCGTCCACATGTGTTGATTACATAGGTAGACGATCATCCAGTCAGTGAAGGGATGACACGTGGTCAGCATGTCGAGTCCTCCAGTCGTTATAGCTGCTTTTTTTAACATGGAGCCGCTAGTTATTGTAGCTACGCAAATTCTTCATGATGCTGGTGGGCATCGGTTCCATCCTGGCCGAAATTCCATTAGAAAAATTCTTCCCTCCTGGAGACCTCAACTAGCTTAAGTCCGGTAGCTATGCGCCAAGGCATCTTGCTTTAACAACTCGGTTATGGCGCGGGACAAACTCTTTATCATACACAAACTTTTTGATCACACGATGGCAGGAAGGGCCCCCTTGGATGTAGTGATCTCTTTTCTGTTTATTAATTTCTTCTTCTTCTTCTTCTTCTTCCTTTCCAGGATTAGGTCAATGCGACCTGTTCCGGTCTCAAGTCCATCGTTTCCTTGACCGTCCCAAAGATCTTTCTCCATGCGGTTTGTAGGTGTTGATCGTTTTGAGTAATCTTGTATTGTCCATTCTGTCTAAATGTTCTTTCCATTGGTATTTGTGCTCGTCTAGTTTAACGAGTATTGAAAATATCTCCAGTTCATTTCTTATTCACTATCCATGCGTGTACATCCTTTTACGGATCTTAAAATTTTCATTTCAGTAGCTTGAATGTGTGAGATATCTTTTTTTGTAAGTACCCAAGATTCAGATCCATATAAAATAACAGGAATACCCATAATTTTATAAAACCTGAGCTGTTTCGGAGTGTTCTTCTTATGGTGCCACACGGTTAAATTTATCACGTATATCTCAATTATAGCTATATGTTATATCTGAACCAAGTGTGCTATCTGTTTTATTATTTCATTATTGCTTATTATTGTTGCTCTGACTGGTAGTTTGCCCTGAAAAGCCATCATTTTGGTTTTTGAAGTTGAGAATAGACTCCTAATTGAATCAACGTGTAAATGGCTCTTTGTAAATCATCCTCTGACTTCTGTATAATTACTATTAATTTATTGTTCTTTTAATGTCAAGTTATCTAACTCTAGGGCCAAATTTTGCGTATTGGTCACACCATGTAGACGAATCGATGCCAGGGCAGGGTTTTCTCTCGAGTTTTCCCTGTTTCTCCTGTCAAAAACTTAACTCTAATACTTCTCCATAACCACGTTTCATTTCATATAATTTATTAAAATGTTATAAAATATTAAAATAAGTACCTGATATATCAAGCATCCTCAACTAAAATTAATTTCTGTTTAAGAAGCTTTGTCAAGCAGTTAAAACCATGTAGGCCTTTCAGAAACATGTTCCATCTTCGGCATGTCAACTAATATATCAGGTACTTACTTTAATATTTTAAAATTTTACTACGTAACCTCAACTGTGATTCACAATGGATTTTAGAAGTATTGATTCATATCATCTGCCCATGTTATGCCGCGAGAAGCTTGGCCAGTCGGCATCCTTGAGATCAGAGATTTTCATTACAGATACTTCATCTCAGCATTACCCTTGTTGTTATTATTATTATTATTATTATTATTATTATTATTATTATTATTATTATTCAGGGGGTAAGCATTTCTACCTGTTTCCTTTTCATAAATTGAGGCATCAATAAATATGCACAAAGGTTCATATTCTGATTACTTCATCATGAACTTATTCAGGTTTAGGTCGTTCCTATGAGATCTCAAGATGTGGTTGGTCAGTGCATTTTAATTTTGGTCTTCCATTATCTCGAAGCCCTTTAGGTCGATACTGCAATGCTAATTTAGGAAAGCAAGATGGGTCCATTCTTCGGACATGTCACTAATTGCTTTCATAATTCTGAATTTATTCAACTATATTTTGTACCTTTAATTTATCACGTTTATCTGTGTTTCTTTGCTTCTCCATCGTAACAGGCGTTGGCCTAATACTTGGAAGGAAGAAGACATTATAACAAATACTGTACGGCTTAACTGTAAACTGAGACAGAAGAAGTACCATAGTATCTTCAGTTAACATTGCCAACGAATCTATTCATTTCAATGCTGAATAACAGGTGAATTAATACAGTTGTCAATATTAAACTTTATAGTGTGTACCATTTGTCAGAGGAAGCAGACTGTACCATGTACACAGAGTAATAGGTATCATTATATTGCTGATTGTCTTGACATTTCGTGAATCGGTAGCTAGCACTTTGTATACAAACTAAGTACATTATTGTAAAGGCTGTCCGACGTACGACTTAGAATCAACAAGTACGAGAAAACGTAGTTCCCTTCATTAAATTAAAAATATGTCCTCTGATATACTTACTATTCTTCGTGAATGAAAATAATAAGATTCAAAACATAGAAAACTTTTAAAATATACCTAATCAATAATTACAACTTAAAATAATTTATTACATATGGGTGATACATTTGAGTCATGCTTTAGTATATTCTGATCTAACAAAATGGCTGAAGGTTTCGAATCTTCTGTTGCTCTGTCGCCATATAAGTTTTTAAAACACAATTCTATCAGACCTCTGAGTACTGATCAAAAAAACACTTATTTTAAATGTATTTCAAAATTTCAGCGAAAAATCTTGTCATTCAACGATCACATGTCTTATATACTTCACATGTGCTCCCTGTCAATGTGACATTAATTGTGGTGCGAATGGCGGAAGGATACACTTGATGTTTGTTTATGTTAGGATCACTCTAAGAGCGGATAAGGTATAACTTCACATCTCGGTACTATCTCCGCGCAGTCTGATAACAATTTCTACTCTACTCCCGTAATTGTTTTTAATCAGCTGATCATCATCATCCTGCCAGGTATTAGTCCTAGAAGAACTGTTACGGCCTGAGAAAGCGGTTTTCGTGCCATCTTTTCATAGGTCGACCAAGTGAACGTTTCCCATTTGGAGAGTAGTTCATTATTGCCTTGGGGATCCTGGATCTAGCCATTCTTGAGACATGTTCCTTCCAGTTTAGATGATATCTGGAGATGTAGTCCGGTATTGGTGACACATTAAGTTCTTGAAGGATTTCTACATTTTTCTTTCAATCCCATTTGGTGTTCGGCGCATAAATTTCATCCCACAAGCTGTTAGTCTGCTTTCATCTCTCGTCCTTATAGTGCACGCTTCACTCCCATAACATAGGACTGGTCGAGCCATTATTTGATAAAGACGAGTACGAGTTGATTTTTGCACTAATCAAGGTTTTAAAACTCTATTAATGATTCCCATTGATTTGTTGAATTTCACAATTTTCTCTGGTAAATCTAAATTTTCAATAAAAGAGAGTTTATATCCTAAATAAGTAAACTCATTAACTCTCTCTAAAATTTTGTTATTTAAACAAATTTTGCTTGGTATTGGGGATTTTCCACAAAAGTAATCAGCTGATCAGTTATATTAAAGAATCATTCGGGTTGTAATGCAATAATATGCATACCTGTTACATTTGAAAAAAACCGCAAAAAAAGAGGTATTATTATTTTATGTATTGTATAATCTGACTAGCATCACGAGGAATACATGAAAAGAAAAATAAATGCCTGAACCGGGATTTCAACTTTGTACGTTTGTGACATACCAACTAGTCCAAGTCAGGCATTCAAACTGAAACATTTATTTTTCTTCCTTATTTATGATTGTCTATCATGAAAGGCAGCGGGACATCGGTCACATAACGGCTTACGCTAATATGCTTTTATGGAGACACACAGGGCTTGAAATTTTCTCGTGGAATTTCGGCCGATATTGAACGGATGTTCACTCAGGAATTTTTTTAATAAGTAGCGACTTCAGGTTAAGAAAACCTCTATACGGTTGGGGGGCCCAACGTGCTGAGCAATGTCGTCCCTAACTGACTGAATGATCGTCCATCTCGTGATTAACATGTGAATGTGAGACATGAAGACGACTGTACGCCAAGAATCTTCCAGGCCTGTCGCGCCATGGAGTTTTTATGATTTTGTTATGTTTTTCAATGAGCAAGTTGCATAGAGATGGCGCCTGGTGCGTTGATAAAGGCATACGAGTAATTGTGGGCTCTGTAGCGGCAATTGACACTAAATCAGTAGTTGAATTCGTCCTATGTAAGTTGAAGGTCATTGCGCGTTGTGACAAAGTGAATTTCCGAGGAACCGGAAAGTATGACCTACAGAGATCCCAGTTTCCGGAAACGTAAAATGGGATTTAAAAAAGTGTACAATCGCAGGATGACAGTGCTTTAGCAGCAGGACAATCGCAGGATGACAGTGCTTTGTAGCAGCAGGACAATCGCAGGATGACAGTGCTTTGTAGCAGCAGGACAATCGCAGGATGACAGTGCTTTGTAGCAGCAGGACAATCGCAGGATGACAGTGCTTTCAAGCGGCAGTAGCAGCAGGAGTGTTGGTTCCATTGAGATATGTGAACAGAGTTCCATCAACCGGAATACATCGAAAGAGGAGTGGCACATAAACCAAATATGACGAATAAAGATCAAAGATGTAGTTTTTATCATCGTTAATGGACAATGAACTCTATAAAGAAGTAAATATAACATATCCGATTATAGAAAATAAAAGATCATAGTGGTATGGCCATGTCAAAAGAATGCCAGAGCAAAGATTACCTAAGATTGTTATGGAATGGATCCCAATAGAAAGGAGGAAGAGAGGAAGACCAAACAAAACTTGGATAGAAGGGGTACAAGCAGCTATGAATATCAGAGGATTGGAGGAAGATCAATGGATGGACAGAGAGGAATGGCGTTTGGTTTCCGGAAGACGGCGGCAGCTGCCATCATACCGGATGATGATGATGATGGTGATATGTGACTGTCAAGGTAGAGATGTATGGGGCATATGAATCGAATGGAGGTTTGTAGGAAAGTTACATCAATTTTTAACAGATATCCAGAGGGAACAAGATGAAGGGGTCTACTGTGATCAAGATGGTGGGATCTGCAGAGGACAAAAATGGAAAATTGGAGACACAGGGATGAATGGAGGAGAGCTATAAAGGAAGCGAGGGCACATCTAGGCTGTTGGACAAATTAAGAAGAAGAATGGACAATGAAGCAGTGGACATAAGTTATATGGAGTGAATATTCCAGATTAACAATTTTTCGATCTGTTGGACGTGTTTGGAACACGTGACTCTGTGAACTCACAGGCAGTCGGTATATTTCTGTATAATAAAATGCTGTCTATATTGTGACTTTATATGGAATGGAATGTGCTACTTCCAGCATTATAATGCTAATTAACTAACTCGTTGGCACTAACAAACCCGTAGGTTAATGGCCGCGCGAACATAACCTCTCCATACATCCATATCCTAAAATAATGGAACTAGGAACATTAATTGAAAATTGGAATCAGATCCACAAAGAAATTAAACATTGGCTCAATTGTGGTTAATGTTATTCTCCCACCTCGTTCTTAGTCTACCAACTGGGCGTTTTCCCTCTGTTTTTTTTTCAAGGAGCTGCTATGCATCTCATTCATTCCCCATTCGTACCACATGTCCTGACAATCGCAGTCTACGAGACTTAATTGTTCTTATTATATCTGGCTTCCTATAAAGACCATGTAGTTCACAATTTTTAATCTTCTCTATTCGCCTGTCTGTTCATCTCTCTTTATCTAAAAATGTTCCTAAGAATCTAATCTCAAGTACTCGTAATCTTCTTTTCTGCCTTAATAAGAGTCCGTGTTTCACATCCGTTTAATATAAATGGTGGAATAACAGTTTTACATATTTTCCGTTTAATGTTTTTTTGAAAGGATTTGGGATGTCAATAGCACGTATTTCCAGAATTCAGCCTATGTTCAATTTCTTTGTGCATCTCATTCCTATTTGTTAACTACAAATTCTACTTATTCCTAGGAATTTGAATGCAGCCATTTCTTCAAAATTTGCCTTATTTGTCATTATCTGTCCATTTACATTATATAATATATTTCTATGTGTGCCATATATTTAGTTTATGTTTACTTCCAGAGCCAATGTGTTACTCAGTAGTGTGTGCGTGTTGTCCTTTAGTATCTCCTCGCTATCGCCCAATAGTACTACATCATCAGCATAAACTAACAGCTTATTAATATCAGTGCTAAATAACACTTTTCACAGGTATTATGCATTCGTATGTACCGATTGGACTGCCCTCAGTCCTATAGAACACCTTTGGGACGAGTTGGACCGGCGAGTGAAGTCTCGGGAGAGGAAGTGTCCAATTGAGAGAGAGGAATGGCGACTCCTTCCAATGTCTGTGCTGCACAACCTCCTGACAGGGTGGCTGCAGTTATATGGTTCCACAAGGTTCTAACCCTATGGCGTGAAGGTATACAAGGCCCTTGACCTATCCGCTAGTTGCTGGTCTTGCATCCACATATGTTAATCAAATAGGTAGACGATGATCTAGGCAGTATAGGGGTGACATGTGGTCAGCATGTTGGGTCTCCAGCCGTTATACCTGATTTTCTCAATCCGTATACGCTACTTATTATAGCTAACTACATTCCTCAGATGCTGATGAACATCGGTCCCACACTGGCCAAAACACCATGAGAAAATGTCTTCCCCCATGGTGAGTAAACCAGCATAAGTCCGGTAGCTTTCCACCAAGACATGCCTTAAACCACTAGGTAATAGAGGAGCAATTAACTGTCATTCAAACATTCTATACATACATCTTTTTCTTCTTCTACTACAAGGTTTAGGCTATGCAGCCTGTTCCGGCGAAGTTAAAAGTGGAGTCCATCTTCTACGTGGTCGGCCAACATCTCTCGTTCCTCTGGGATTATACAGGAAGGTTCTTTTTGGTATTCTTTCGTTGTTCATTCTCATTAAGTGTTCTGTCCATTTCTTATTATTTTCGCTGATTTTATCTTCAATTCTATATATATTTAATTATTCTCGTATAGTTTCATTCCTTATTCTATCCGCTCTTGTGCATCCTTTCACATTACGTAAAAACAGCATTTCCGCAGTCTGTATCCTGCTTTTATCCCTTGATTTCATTATCCAATTTTCACTTCCATACAACAACAAAGGAACAGCCATTGTTTTATATAATTTAAGTTTCGTATCTTTCCTTGTTTTCCGACCTAAGGTTCTTTTTATGGTTCCACAAATAGCCTGAAATTTATTTACTTTATTTTCTATATATTTATTTTCTCTATAAGTTATATCACATCCTAAATATTGGAAATGTGATATTTGTTCTATTATTTGGTTATCCAGTACAATTTTTGATCTAATTCCATATTTACCAATAAATGCCATTACTTTTGACTTATTTATTGATATTTTACAATTATATCTATTGGCTATTAATTTAAATTTATATGCTAACATTTGGAGCTCATTTTCAGATTCTGCTAAAAGTACAACATCGTCAGCGAATAATAAAGCATTTATTTTATCTTTATTATCGATTAATATTCCTTCATTAGTTAAAACCTTCTTCCATTCTTTTAGGATATCGTCCATATAAATATTAAATAATATAGGTGAGAGTGAACACCGTTGTCGTACATTTTATATATAATTGTATCGCTCTCAAACATGAAGATTCTAAGACATCAAAGTACTGGAGAGCAAAACTGCTAATGGCTTCAGATGCAACACATTCAACAACAACAGCATTTATACAGATGCTCTATTATTTTTTGGTAGATAATGTGTATGTTAAGGATCTGATTAGAAGAAAGAAAGAAAAATAGCGAAAACATTGCACGGTCTGCGTCGACCCTTCTGATCCCTGAATCCAGAAGAGTCCATTACCGTATTTGGATCTTTACTGGCCTAGAGAGAGAGAGAGAGAATCTACTAATATATATAGCAATCCTAATTGTGGCGTCCAGTTCATAAATGTAAGTGCTATTTATATGTCTTTGCCCGGGCCTATCAGACGCAAAGATTGATTCATCTTTCCTATATAGATTTAATAACATATATTAATTATTAACAAGAATTCTTAAACACACTGTAGTAATTTATATGACTCGTATTTAACTCAGTATAATATTTACAATCATGAAAGCCAGAAGGGAGAGGGGAGCTAATATAACCTTGAGAAAAATTGTATATATGAAAAATATAAGGCAACAATAGCATAACTAACAAGCACAGCAATTAAACATTCTTGTTTTCTAAAAATAGAATTTAATATTCCAATTATTAGTCTGATGTTGAAATATGAAAAATGCTTAAACAGAAATAACTCTTGACCATTACAAAACTTTAAAGAAAACATGAATACATTAATTTGAGTATAAATCAATTAAGTTGGTCATTACTTGATCCAGCTTTGTGGACAATACAGAAATAATAAGAAAAATTACAATATTTACTCACACAAGCACTCATGCATACATTTTAGTCCAGCCGAGAGTTAGGGTCCATACCCCCGGATACCCTACCCTGGCTTACCGGACCAAAAAGAAACGACACAGCTCTCCTTGAGCTGACTGACGTCCAACAGACGATAAACGAAGGAAAGAATGATGAATGAATGACCCTGTTTACAACTTGCTTCACATATTTCAGTGTTCCAAGGAAGAGGGGAAGTTGCGCACTTACAGACAGCGCAGAGGGAAGGGGTAGGAAGTTGAATGGGAGTAAGGACAAAGAGGAAAGAAATTGGCACAGTTCATAAATCTCACTGAAGAGGGAGGATAACAGTACATACCGTCACGTACCGAAATAGTACTATCGGTACAACATAAATTAAAATTAGATTGGTTATACAAATTGTAGAATGCACGCTTTCATGGCCGAAAATCATTATATTAGAAGATTTCTGGCTGTAAGGCCACAGTCTATAACTGTTATTTTTCTCAGATGTTTCTCACTCGACTACAGATCCGAGGGACCATCACCTTGAAGAACTCGCCACTGAAATTTTTCCTCCGTAGTGGGAGAAACATCTGAGAAAAACACCAGTTATGGATGACAGCTTTATAGCCCGAAATCTTTTAATATCAGATGAACAAATTACCTAAAAGTCGTGATGAAAATATTAATTACAACAAGAATGCCGAACAATATGATACCTCAGCACACCCCATAACTGGAGACCCAAGACGATAGTCAAAGCTCCCAGCACTTGGAATTGGATGGGTGACCATCCTGCTCCATACTCACATACGCTTCGATGGATGGGTGACCGTCCTTCGCTAACTCCATATTCCGTTAATTTAATATCACGATCGTCGGCACCCTAACAACACACGCCCAAAACCTGGTTATAATTTGATATATGTATGTGTCCACCGCTGTGATCTTGAGGTAGCGTGCTGCCTTGCCGCGCAGCGGGCCCGGGTTCGATCCCCGGTCGGGACAAGCTTCCTGGGTGAGGTTTATTTGGGGTTTTTCCTTACCTGTAAGACAAATGTCAGGAAATTTAGGGCCCAATGGTCCCCGAAAATCATCCGGTCATCGTTATCATCCTTATTATTAACATCATCATCCTTCACCGGTGTGGAAATCAACGGGAAGCTACCACATCTATAATTCCCTAGTAAAGCTGCAAAGCATTGTATGAAAATGCTATGATTCCAGTGAAAGACCTGCCCTCGGGCAGAATTACTATGGAAGGATGGATATATATATATATATATATATTATATATATATATATATTTAAAAAACAAACATACAGGCATAGACGAACCTTGGCTCACCATCCGACTGCTGGCCTCACATCCGATTCCGATTGAGGGTCTTTCCACTTTTCAGCGGTTGCCCTTTTACCAGCCGGCTGCTGGCCCTTCACATCCACATGTGTCAATCACAGAGGTAGATGATCAACAGCCAGTGTAGGGGTGACATGTGGTTAGCATGTCGAGTCCCCCAGCCGTTATAGCTGGTTCCTCAACCTGGAGCCGCTACTTATTGTAGCTACCCAATTGCCTCACGATGCTGGGTGGGCACCGGTCCCATACTGGCCGAAATACCATGAGAAAATTTCTTCCCCCATGGAGACTCGAACCAGCGCAAGTCCCGTAGCTCTGCGCCAAGGATTCCTACCTTAACCGCTCGGCTACGGCCTCACATCCACATGTGTTAATTTTCGAGGTACACGATCACCCAGGCATTGTAGGGGTGACATGTGGTTAGCAGGTGGGATCCCCAGCAGTTACAACTGCCTTTTTTTTCCTGGAGCCGCTACTTATTGTAGCTACCCAAAAGCCTCAAGGTACTGGATGGCACAGGTCCCATACTGGCCGAAATTCCACGAGAAAAATTCTTCCTCCATAGACACTCGAACCAGCGCAAGTCTCAAAGCTCTGCGTTAAATACTTAACCACACGGCGCGGAACTAAAATGTATGCATGCGGTATATATTAGACACACTGCCAACAACTGGGACAAATGGTCTGAGACCAGGAAGACCGGCTGCCGTAATAAAGCGACATATAGTAAGCCACATCTGCATTGGTCATTGAGTGCTTAATTTCTGGCCAAAATAAAGTACGAAAAATTACGAAAATATAAATTAGAAAGAGAGGTAAACATTACCTGAAAGTTTCCGTATTAACATCAATTATAAAAAGAATGGCGAACAATGTTCCGTATTAACATCAATTATAAAAAGAATGGCGAACAATGTTCCGTATTAACATCAATTATAAAAAGAATGGCGAACAATGTATAATGAATATTGCTTCAAACCTTACGAGGATACGAGGTCGCCGGAAATTGAAGTTTTATTATGAAAAAGGTAAAGTGGTACCACTGCAGGCCTCTTGGGTAATACGTGGTTAAGGCTGTCAATTTTCCACAAAATCAGCGTTGGATGTCAGCCGGATTGTCAGCCTTGTATGATGGCAGGTTTCATCCCCAATACAAATGTCTGGTACTCACTTCCGTTAGAGGCTGATTCGACATACGCCCACGATGTTGCCAGAAGGTTTAGGCCAGTTTAAAAATTCTGATCCCACCTGACTTGAATCCCTATCCTTCCAGCTTAACCAACTACATTATGGCGTTCCTTAAAAATATTAAAATTTTAGCAATTTATTGAATAGATTCCATTCAAAGTAATTGATATTAAAACAACTAATGCAAATAATGAACACTTTTAAAATTCACATTAAAGCACCGTTGAGGTTATGTAATAAGAGTTGAGGTTATGTAATAAGATATTAATTATATAATTTTTACCTGGTAAGTCAGTCGTCCTCAACTAAATTATAAAACTTCAAGTTATTCTAATATGGAAGCCTTTCGAAAACAATGTTATCTTCTGCGTTTTACTGGACACCATCAGTTCCAGTTTAAACGCAGAAGATGAAACATTGTTTTCGAAAGGCCTCCTTATTAGAATAACTTGAAGAAGTTTAATAATTTAATTGAGGACGACTGACTTACCAGGTAAAAATTGTGTAATTAGCATCTTAATGCAAATAACTCAAACTAACTTTCAAATATTCCACTTAACGAAATACATTCAGCTCCCATTAGGTTAACAACACATTAAATAAAATTGTAAAATTACCCACTACATACCAAAAAACATACCAAACGAGGAATTATGGAAGATAACATCACAGGATGAGTTCTGGAAGGAGATTAAAATTCGCAAGTGGAAATGGATTGGACACACTCTCAGAATAGAACTAGACAGTGTGCCAAGAGAGCACTGGAATGGAATCCTCAGGGAATGCCTAGAAAAAGAGGAAGATCAAAAATACATCGCGCCAAACTGTAACAACAGAATTGAACAATAAGGAAAAAGTTGGAATGAAGTCAGGAATTTGCCAAAAAAGAACGAAAGAAAACAGAGTCCCTTGGCGTGCTTTCTAAAGCCACTGTGCTTCCAAGAGGAGTGACAGGAACTACTAAAACTACCCAATACAGGCTTTAGGAATCACTTCGTAAAATAACAGGTTAAGACTCCCATTTCTCTAGACAATCGATACAAGATGTCAGCCAAGTTACTGTAGCCCTGCTGGACGACCAGGCCTAGAAGCCCTTAGCCTATCATCCGGCTCCTGGTCTCACATCCACATGTGTCAATCACAGAGCTGGATGATTATCAGCCAGTGTAGGGGTGACATGTGGTCAGCATGTCGAGTCCCTCGCCGTTATACCTGGTCCTCTCAACCTGGAGTCGGTACTTATTGTAGCTACCCAAATGCCTCACGATGCTAGGGGGGCACTGGTCCCATACTGGCCGAAATGCCATGAGAAAATTTCTTCCCCCATGGAGACTCGAACCAGCGTAAGTCCCGTAGTTCTGCGCCAAGGCTTCCTGCCATAACCACTCGGCTACGGCGCGGGACTTTTATCCCCAGAAAACATGTTTGGTGCTTATTTTGTTAGACGCTGAGTGATTCTAGGGTTATGATTTTTCCAGAAGGTTTTGCCCAGTCTACATCCTGCACATATTGGATCGATCCAGCGTGTAGTTAGTGTATTGGGTAACACAAGATGTAATTTAAGATAATTGAAAATAATATAGAAAATAATCTGGGACTCTATGCCACCACGCAAATTCGAATAAAAAAACACACAGTTTATTGTTGCAGAAAGAGAATAATTACCTGACCGAAATATACATGTTTATTTTTTCCCAGAAAGAAGTGAGAAAAGGCCTAAAATGAAACGAGAAGTTGAGCTGAAAGTAGTCAGGAATCATCATATTTATAACGTAAAATATGTATTATTCTTTGCTCAGACAGTGTAGCCAATATACCAATAATATCCGCTAAGCGTAGTGGTTAAGGCACTGCGCTACAAGCCGGATAGTCGAGGTCCCGACGGGGTCAGGATTTTTAAACTTACCCAAACCCTCTGTCGGCATCATGGCCCTGGGGTCGACTCAGCCTCTAACGGACGCTTGTTCTGGGGGTAAAGGCGGCCGCCACGCAGGGCTGACAATCCGGCTGACATCAAGTGCCGATTGTCCAGAAAAAGTGGTAGCCTTAACCTCCCACTACCCCAAGGGCCTCTTGAAGCCTGTCGTGGGATCACTTTAACAAACAAGTGAATGCTAAACTAATATAGTGTACTATCTCTCTCATTTTCTCACCCTAACTTGCCCATTTTCTCACCCTAACTTGACCATTTTCTTTATTTTTTCTTTCTTATTTTTAGTTTAGTCCCGCGCCGTAGCCGAGCGGTTAAGGTAGGAAGCCTTGGCTCAGAGCTACGGGACTTGCGCTGGTTCGAGTCCCCCATGGGGGAAGACATTTTCTCATGGAATTTCGGCCAGTATGGGACCGGTGCCCACCCAGCATCGTGAGGCATTTGAGTAGCTACAATAAGTAGCGACTCCAGGTTGACGGACCAACTATAACGGCTGGGGGACCCGACATGCTGACCACATGTCACCCCTACACTGACTAGATGATCTACCTCTATGAATGAGGGCGAGCAGCCGGCTGGTAGGCTAAGGGCATTCTAAGCCTGTCGCGCCATGGGGAAAAAAAAAAAAAAAAAACCTTGACCACAATTAGGTGGACTCCAGGGATAGATCCCCTTATATGTTCGAAATTGGCTCTAGCGGGAACATGTGTTATCACATTGGCCAACGTGACTCTAGCAGTCACTTGTTCTCCGAGCGAATATTTCAGGTGGTATGATGGCATAGAATAGCTAAATAATCTACTAGAGTTTAATAGTTCGTAGCCTGTGGGCCGTTCTAGCGTGTACATGTATGCATCAAAGCATCAATAACCGCAATATTTTCTCCAATTAGAATTTTTGTCCTTAATTTGAAGATATAAGATTATAAACGTTTTTATCACCCCTGTATTTGTTGTGGTTATGTTATTCCTCTTCTAGTTACGGTTCAGGAAACTCTTCATCTTTTGTTTTATTCTCAAGAAAGTTGTACTCGATTTTTCCAATAGCTGACGCTGTGATCGATTGTCCGTTGCCTAGATACCAGAAACATAAACAAAAAAGACGATATTGTAAACATCTTTCATTGAATCTTTTGTTTACATCCACGGTTTGCTAGATAATACATGTTGTGTCGCAGAAATTACCATGGTAAATTACATTAAAGAAAAAGTCTGTCACGCTGGAACTCTGTAAACTCAGCGGATTCCTTAATAAATAGAAGTAATACTTCGATATCGCTGGTTTAAAGAGTAGGTTATATCTTTCATTTGTTAAATTGATGAAACTCAATTTGTTACGCTAACTTATCTAAACATTTTGAACTCCACAGAACGTAAACATTTTGTAACATAGGCTTAGTAATTGCCAGGTCTGGCGGATTCTACACCAAAACAAATCAAACTCTTACTCCCGCTCGCTCTCGTAGGCGAGAGTGAGGCTACGAGCGTCTATTGTACAGGTAACAAGTGCCCGGATTCTCACAGTGAACACGAAGGATGAAGTTGATGTCACAATAAGAAATTAAAAAATAAAATTATGGAATATTCACCTGAAAGGTCCGTCTCCTCAACTTGATTAATTATTTAACTGTAGCGCTTTCGGGACTTGTCCCATCGTCGGCAGGATTCAAAACTGGTGTTTCACTGAAGATCTGGTAGAGGGGGTTGCATGTATTGGGTTCGTTTTCGTTTATCAGATTGTTGTTGTTGTGTGCTGCTTTCATGATTTCCATCTCTTCGAGTACGTTTATCTTCGCTGGATTGTTTTCTCTGTGCATTACTGTTAGGGTGTTTTCATGCGATCTACATCGCATGTTAAATATTGAAAACACCCTAACAGCAATACACAAAGAAAATAATCCAGCGAAGATAAACGTACTCGAAGAGATGGAAATCATGGAAGCAGCTCACAACAACAAGAACAATCTGATAAACGAAAACGAACCCAACACATGCAACCCCCTCTACCAGATCTTCAGTGAAACACCAGTTTTGAATCCTGCCGATGATGGGACAAGTCCCGAAAGCGCTACAGTTAAATAATTAATTAAGTTGAGGAGACGGTGAATATTCCATAATTTTATTTTTTAAGTTTGAATAATACCTCAACGGAACACATCATGAATCTGATAAAAGTTGACAAAAATAAATGTTTTTGCGCGATAGTGCGTTTTGTCTTACCATGATTCAAAGTTCAACTTCCTACATTTCGGGGTTGCCAACCTAAATAACTACTGTAATAAAATAATTATAGGCCTACTGTAATATTACATATTACAAAACTCGTGTGGGAAGTAAAACCACTGTCCTGTGTATACTACGTACAATGTACATACAAAGAAATAAATATCCAAAAGGTAGTGTCAATATACATTATACGAAACAAATCACTGCATTTTAAATGAACTGAACTTTATTTGAAACAATATAAAACAATAAATACGTACTTGCCGCCATTTCATCACTAATTAATCAACACAGCCTCCTGTTGTTTCAACTAATAAAAACATTGCCTACACTGTTAACGTTAGTCAATTGTTTATAATAAACGCAAATATTTCCAACAAACATGTTATATTTTACTATTATTCAATATTTTGAAAACACCATCGCGCAAAAAATAATGTACAACGTAAGTTTGTGAAGTGTTTTACAGATTCTCGGAAATTAAAACCGAGCTGTCGCTCGGTTTTTAAACATTTTTTCTCGATTCTGTAAAAACCACTTCCCAACCTCGCATCGTAATATGCTAGGCCTATTACTGCGTGTGTGAAGCCGTACGTTTCTGAATAGTCAAAGCAATTCGTTATTTTACGAATTAACATTATTATTATTATTATTATTATTATTTATTATTATTATTATTATTATTATTATTATTATTATATTATTAATTATTATAGTAGTATAAATAGTAGTACTGAAATATAAATCTAGTATACTATTCAATGTCATTTCATATTAAATCAGCAAATAAATGAATCAATAAATAAAAAAGTTCAAAAGTTTACAATTTTATACAGTGAAACTGAATATCAGGTCTTGGGCTGATGTACTGTAAGTGAAGAATAATATATCTGTCAATTAATCGTATTTGTAATAAATAATAGTTTAAACAAACTAAAATAACACGCTTTATTAGAAAACCGAACTAAACAATAAAAAATAATTTTAATGTCCAACACGCTTGGGATAAAATTAAAGTGGTCAACAAAAAATGCATCTCCAACACGTTTAGAATAAAACTAGAGTTATCTACAACAAAAAAATAATTTTACCATCAAAAGCGTGTGGTGCTCTATATCAATTAATATATTTGATAATAAACAGATATTGGTAAAAGTAAAGTCTCTAAGAAGAAAATGTAAAAATCATAAAAAGCTTTTGATGATAAAATTATTTTCTTTTTGTAGATAACTCTATTTTTATTCTAGATGTGTTGGAGATGATTTTTTTGTAGACCACTTTAATTTTATCCCAAGCGTGTTGGAAATTAAAATTATTTTTCATTTTTTAGTTCGGTTTTCTAATGAAGTGTGTTGTTTTAGTTTTTTAAAACTATTATTTATTTTTTATTTTTTTAGTTTTAATATTTTACAGAATAAGATAAAAAATGTAAATATCTTTAAATTCGATACTATTGTAGTATGGGCTAAAATTAATACTCTTCTAAAAAAATCCTCCGGGCCGGATTTGAACCAGCGATCTATGGATTACCGAAATTATGTACCACTAGAGTCTACCGCTCTACCAACTGAGCTCTTATAACGATTGACTAAAAAGTTGATAAGTCCGCAACCTATTACACCGGTTTTAATTTTTTTGATTTTCTGCTGATTCTGGCCAGGATTTTAGAAAACATTTATGAAATTATTGTATTGCCATTGGTCCTCTACAAGTATACAAAGTTTCAAGTCGATCCAGTGATTTTAAGTGCGTGAAAATCGTGTTGAAAGATTCCGTTACATAATTACACAGACACTTTTTTTTATTTTCTGATGATTTTGGCCATGATTTTAGGGGAAAAAAATGAAATTATTGTATTGTCATTGGTCCTTTATAAGTATACAAAGTTTCAAGTCGATCCAATGATTTATGTGGATGAAAATCGTGTTGAAAGATTCCGGTACATAGATACAGGTCAAGCTAATATGGAGCGTGTAAAAAGAAGCATTTTGTTTGAAATAAATTTCTGAAAGCGTAACTATTCCCCGAACTTGAAAATATGTTCACTTTATAATCATTTTATGCACTGTAGCTTAAAAATTAGTACGCTGATATTTATATTTTTTTCTAAACGGCGTAAATTGGATTAATATACAATCCATAATTTTACCAGTTTATATTAATTATATGTTATTCCATGTGACCAAGAACTCTCCGTTATTTTTATTTTTTTCCAGATGGAGGGAAACTTCATAAATGATGATAATTGTATTAATTATTTCGCATGAAAATAAATTGATGTAAATTGTAAACACACGTTTAGTTTACATTTAGTTTACATGAGTAAGAACATAATAATAGCTTACAAATAGCAGCGTATCAATGATTCAAAATTGCCAGCAAATATAATATGAAAATTTCCACTTCAAAATCCAAAACAATGGCAATGTGTGGAAAAAACATACAACGGGTGAAAATTGAGATTGATGGAAAAATTATAGAACAAGTGTCAGATTTCTCTTACTTAGGAAGTGTATTTCCAGAATATAAGAGTGACATTGATTCAAAATTACAAAAATATAATAAAATGAATGGGGTAATACGAAGACATTTTGGTAAACAGATGAGGACAGAGACAAAACTAAGATTACATAACATCACATCAAAAGCTGCTCTAAAATACGGAAGTGAAATTTGGATTTTAAATAAAAGAAACTCTCATAAAATTCAAGTAAGCCAAATGCGCTTCTTACGATCATTGTTAGGAGTTAATAGACTGGATCACCAAAGGAACACTATTAGGAAAACTTGGAGTAACAAGTTTAAATGAAGATATACAAAGATACCAACAAGAATGGAAAAATCATCTGAGGAGTATGGCAAGAAATAGACTTCCAAAATTGGCATTCCAATATACCCCAACTGGACAATAGGGACCAAGGAAGACCAAACCATCGGTGGAAAGATTAAAACCATCTTCGCTAGGTTTACAGTACAGGCCACATGGCCTAAAACGAATTTGTTCATTATGATGATGATGAGTAAGAACATATAATTTTTTTCACCTGTAATATACAGGCTTATATTCAAAGCGTATGAATTGTACAGTGTGATTATAAAGTCCCAGTACATTTTGTGGATAACGTAGCGCAAATAAAACAAAAATTATAAGGTAGTTTCTAGTATCAAGTTAGTGTTCAACATAACCTACATCAATCTCAAAACATGTTTCCCAACGACGCACCGTCGCCCGGAAAACCTGCACGAACATGTCCTCTGTAATCATTTCACTCGCTTGGCGTATGCGTTCTTTCAGCACTTGCAGATTAGGAAACTTGGTTCTGTACACATGTTGCTTGATGAACCCCCAAGCAAAAAAGTCCAGGGGTGCGAGGTATGGCGAACGAGGTGCCCAGATACGAGGAGATGCCCTTCCAATCCACCTTTTGGGAAACCTGTCATTGAGATACCCGCATATAGCCAGGGCAAAGTGTGGTGGTGCTCCATCTTGTTGTAACACCACTGTATCAATGATACCATCTTGCTGTAACTGTGGCTGTAAGAAAAGTTGCAACATATCAAGATACACGTCTCCCGTGATGGTTTTCTTTGGAATATGTCTCTAACTTCCTCGTACGACTGGGCTCTTAAACGCGCAGCAACAATCTCTAAACGCTCTTCAATGGTGAACATATTTGTATCTTTCGAATGGCTGTAACAGAGATACGATATGTAAGCGATTTCTTTAAAATGTACTGGGACTTTATAATCACACTGTAGAATACAGTTTCCACCAGAAATTCATTTAGTGCATTCTATTTAGATTTCCTGTCACTGTATATATTATTTTGCTTATGAAAACTGTGCATTGTTCACGGGTAATTGATCCAAAGATACTCCCGTTTGCTCTCGCTTGCATTCTACTTTCCGCGCATGCGTTTGACATTCCCCTCCCACGTCAAGTGCCCCCAAATAATAGAAGCAACGAGACTGGAAGCTTAGAGAGCGAGTTTCGAGCGGGAGTGTATGCATACTTGACCAGATCTAGTAGATACTACGCGGAATAGTGAGAGAGGTGGGGAGTAGTATGCGGTCCTGCGCAGTATCGTCTGATTACTGTACAACTATGTAATACATTCAGGGAGTAACATTCATTTCAGTTCCAATAGTAGTATTAGACTTATAAAGTGTGCATTATTTTGTTTATGTTTGTTTCTCTGTATTTGCTAACATCCATAATACTGCGTAGTGTTCTTCTCCTTCTTCTACTACAAGGTTTAGGCTATGCAGCCTGTTCCGGCGAAGTTAAAAGTGGAGTCCGTCTTCTACGTGGACGGCCAACATCTCTTGTTCCTGTGGGATTATACAGGAAGGTTCTTTTTGGTATTCTTTCGTTGTTCATTCTCATTAAGTTTTCTGTCCATTTCTTATTATTTTCGCTGATTTTATCGTCAATTATATATATATTTAATTATTCTCGTATAGTTTCATTCCTTATTCTATCCGCTCTTGTGCTGCATCCTTTCACATTACGTAAAAACAGCATTTCCGCAGTCTGTATCCTGCTTTTATCCCTTGATTTCATTATCCAATTTTCACTTCCATATAACAACAAAGGAACAGCCATTGTTTTATATAATTTAAGTTTCATATCTTTCCTTGTTTTCCGACCTAAGGTTCTTTTTATGGTTCCACAAATAGCCTGAAATTTATTTACTTTATTTTCTATATCTTTATTTTCTCTATAAGTTATATCACATCCTAAATATTGGAAATGTGATACTTGTTCTATTATTTTGTTATCCAGTACAATTTTTGATCTAATTCCATATTTACCAATAAATGCCATTACTTTTGACTTATTTGTTGATATCTTACAATTATATCTATTGGCTATTAATTTAAATTTATATGCTAACATTTGGAGCTCATTTTCAGATTCTGCTAAAAGTACAACATCGTCAGCGAATAATAAAGCATTTATTTTATCTTTATTATCGATTAATACTGCGCAGTGTTTTAGTTACAATTGTAATTTTCTGCTGTATTAGGCTGTATAATTTTTATAGCACCCAACTACAGCTGGTTCCGTCTTAACGTTGTGTTCCTATCGCTCACGTTTCTACGTCCTGGACATGAAGGGGTGGAATTGTCAACCACGACCGCGGTTTGCCGATTTTTTATTGTTTCCATAACAACTGTAAAAACAGAAAATCTACGGTTGTTAATTACAAAAACAAATGTCTTTGGTTTCATAACAATTTCTGTGAATTTTCAGTCATTTTTATAGGTTGTTATGGTAACAATTAAACATTGGAAAACCAGGGCCGTGGCTTAAACTTCAGTTATGAAATCCACCCGAAGGGTTCGCTGTAGGATCCGCTAGCCCTGGTTATTACCTTTTGAATGTTGTATCATTTGGCACAAACTGAAATAGATAAATTAATGTTTTTATTATTTTATTAAAAATACCAGACGCTTGTTCTGGGGGTAAAGGCGGCCGTCACGCAGGGCTGACAACTCGGCTGGCATAAAGTGCCGATTGTCTAGAAAAAGTGGGAGCCTTAACCTCCTACTACCCCAAGGGCCTCCGGGCCTGTTGTGGGGTCACTTTACTTACTATTAAATAAATTGAACTAAATGTATCGTATTGGATGTAATGTAAATTTGAAAATTAATTAATTTGTATTATAGGCCCAACACATATGACGAAGCAAATATGGCGGCTGCTCAGCATTTTTTTTTTCAGGCACACCTCCGCTCCTTATGATCGGAATTTGTTGATTTTTAAGAATGCCTTCCTTGTCTTATTTTAGTAAATTTTACCGAGTTTATTTGAGAAACCTTTGAAATTTGTATCGCTAAATTTTTGTTTTAGGCGAACTCCTACGCCTAATAATCCGATTTGCTGGTAAACGAACTCGACTTACTTTTTTAATTAATTGCTTTATGCCAAGTTCGATTCTAATAACATAATAATTCCGCCTATATTTAGTCCACCGCTGTGGTCTCGAGGTAGCGTGCTGCCTTGTCACGCAGCGGGCCCGGGTTCGATCCCCGGTCGGGCAGTTTTTCTCGGTGAGGTTTTTGTCGGTGTTTTTTCTGACCTGTAAGACAAATGTCAGGAAAACTTTAAAGCCCAAACGGTCCCCGAAATCATATGGCCATCATCATCATTATTATCCTTACCATTATCATCATCATCCTTCACCGGTGTGGAAAGCAACGGGAAGCTACCACACCTACATTTCCCTAGTAAAGCATTTGCTATGATTGCAGTGAAGGACCTGCCTTCGGGCAGAATTATTATATATATATATATATATATATATATATGGTTGGACATAGGGACCAAGGAAGACCAAAACATCGGTGGAAAGATCAAGACCATCTTCGCTAGGTTTACCGTACAGGCCACATGGCCTAAAACGAATTTGTTCATGATGATGATGATGATGATATATATGGTATGATAAGAAAAATAAATGCCTGGACGGGATTCGAACCCGGATCTCTGAGTCTGTACCTCAGCGTGATATCCATTACACTACCAGGCGAATCCAATTCAAACACTTATTTTTCTTATATATGTATTATACTCTCCATTATTACCAGATGTCGCGAGAACACTGTCTTCACTGCCATCTAGTAGCTGACTATATCAAGTAAGCAAATTAAAGAGAATATTTATATATATATATAGAATATTTATATATATAAAGAGAATATTTATATATATATATATATATATATATATATATATATATATATATATATAATTAAGAAAGTTTTCTCGGGTTTTCCGCGACCGTGGATCATGCCAAAATGTCGGAATCAGTGACCAGAGGCCAACCTTGAATCCATGACGCGGGAAACCCAAGAAACCGTTCTTAATCAAACTTATATCCGCGAAAATCTGCAATATAACACATAATGTGTGTGTGTGTGTGTGTGTGCGCTCTAGCAGCCAAAATTATTGAGTCATCAGATTCAAACTTGGTCTATATCGTCCCGTGCCTAAGTGCAATGGTTAAGGCAAGATGCGTTGGCGCAGACCTACGGGACTCACTGCGATAATCCCTCAATTTCTCATTCACAAGCTCTTGAACTCTCGTGGCCACACTCCCTTTCAGGCACTCTCGCCTGCGAGAACGAGAGGAAGTAAGACAGTTTGACCGCCTGAACCGACTACTCTTTTCGATCCAGGACTGAAATTATCGTATTTTCTAGGATCAGAACCCAGTTTATTGTCGCCGATAGCTTAAAAATATGTAGATAGGCTCGTATAAAAAATAAACTGTTGTTTATACTAATACGAAGGTAATAAACTCACTTTACCAAAATCGAGGAAAAGTTTGAAAAGTTATAGGAGCAGCTGATTCGCTTCCCTGTCTGAGGAACCACCTGCTTCGTTTGTCCGGGGTTGGGGGTAGGATTTGTCATTGTCTTCTGGACATGGAAGGTCATCGACCCCGTAAAGCAGCCCCTGTGCTAAAGAGAGGGTGAGTACTTGTTGCTGTTTCTTTCTAAAATTCTGTCTCAGGTTGTTTCTATTAGACTGTAGTTATTTACGCCAATTGGGTGCATAGCTAGGTAAATACTTCTTCGTTATTATTAATTTGCAAAAAAAATATGTTTTCCTGAGAAGTAGACGTGTCCGTCAAGTCGCTCTGTTTGTTGAGCTGCATGCCATCCAGGGGAATACGCAAATTCAAGTCTCTCATATTTGCCAGTTGCAATTATGGCTAAGTTAGGCCTATAGAAGGTAGAAAATATGTCACGTCATAATTTAAAAGTTTTTTTTTGTCAAATGCTACCAGATTGTCTTTTATGACATTTCTGGATTCCCCCCCTGTCATAGGCGGAATTGTAATCCATATCTTAGATTGGGGCACCTGGGAGGAGGACTTAGGTTACCCCGATGATATGATGGGTGATAAATGATAATGAATCACCAGCTAACCTAATCTCTCTCTCTCTCTCTCTCTCTCTCTCTCTCTCTCTCTCTCTCTCTTCCGGGGCACAACAGGCCCTTAGCCTACCATCCGGCTGCTGGCCTTGTGACCAGAATGTCGGGTCCCCCAGCCGTTATAGCTTGTTTTCTCAACCTGGAGCCGCTACTTATTGTACCTACCCAAATGCCTCATGATGCAGGGTGTGCACGAGTCCCATACTGGCCGAAATACCGTGAGAAAATTTCTTCCCCCATGGAGACTCGAACCAGCGCAAGTCCCGCGTCTCTGCGCCAAGGCTTCCTCCCTTAACCACTCGGCTACAGGTCAGGACCCAGGTAACCTAACCTTTACCTAAATGCCAGACCAGGAATAATTCCCTTTAAGGAAAAATTCCTATGGTCTGACCGACAGTTAACCACTAGCTCATGAGGCTATAGTAATCAAATTTCACATTCGTCTTCAGAAAGAAAAATCAATCGCATAATTCCTCCATGGCGCAATAAGAATAGCCCTCGATCAAAATAAAAATTAATTTAAAAAATGTGTATACTTTACTTAGTTTGATTATGAAATATTCTAAAAATGCATAATCCTGTGGAGTGAATATTTAAGTTGTATTTAACAGCAAGTATCGGTGCATAAGTTATTTTCTGTACCCATCCATAGTAATTCTGCTCAAAGGCAGGTCCTTCACTGCAATCATAGCATTTTCATCCTATGCTTGCAGCTTTACTATGGAATTGTAGGTGTGGTAGCTTCCCGTTGCTTTCCACATTTTTTTTTTCTGTATAATCTGACACAGAAAACTTCGGTATTTACACTATAAAGGTACAGGTCTGCAACCACATGCCTTTTTCAGAAACTTAAAAACTTGGTTATCAGGTAGCCATAAGTACCGTATTTGCTCGCATAATTTGCGTACTTTTTAATTACTTTGACCATTGAAAAATTGGGAAGCGTAAAATATGCGGGTTTTAAAAATTAGAGGTCCTGTTCTGAGTTATCTCAATTATTGTAGGTAAGTATAGTAATTAGGGGGCACGCCGTAGCGTAGTGGTTAAGGCACTGAGCTACAAGCCGGAGGGTCGAGGGTTCAAGTCCCGTTGGGTCAGGATTTTTAAACTGACCCAAACTCTCTGGAGGCACTATGGCCCTGGGGTCGACTCAGCCTCTAGCGGAAATGAGTACCAGCCGCTTGTTCTGGGGGTAAAGGCGGCCGTCACGCAGGGCTGACAACCCGGCTGACATAAAGTGCCGATTGTCTAGAAAAAGTGGGAGCCTTAACCTCCTACTACCCCAAGGGCCTCCGGGTCTATTGTGGGATCACTTAAGTATAGTAATTAAGAATGCAGTAATTTTGTCATCTCCACGAAATGCCCTACTGTCACGTCTTGCATTATTTAGCGCGTCTTTTTGTTTCCTCCAATAACGCACGTTGGTTCGAGAACTCCAAATTCTCTTTCTGCTGCACGATTACCGAAATGTTCCGCCAAACTTGCCACTTTCAATTTATATGATGCTGTGTAATTATTATTCTTCTTTCCCATCCTGAAATACAGTATAAATGCAAGTGCACATTAGAAATGTTGAAAGTCAACTGAAATACCTGTATTTACTTTCCTAAAACTTGTCTCTGCCAAGGACAAGCACTGTTAAAATAGCGGAACTTTTGGTTTGTTTGTGAAGCAGGTAGTTCAGTTGATGGTAAATGACCTACGTTGGAATGTAAGAACTGGCAATGGAATTCAGGGAAGGAAAATCCCTACTACACTTAAAAGAACATGTAGGCCCTATCTAAAACGAGTGAGCAAAATACATGGAGCAAAATAAAGTTAAAAAGTCCCTTAAAGATTAGAGTGCGCAAAATACACGGGGCGCAAATTACGCGACCAAATATGGCATGCCATTTGTGCGACCCTTATTAGGGCTTAGCTGATAAAGGGTCAGAAGCCGAATACTTTATAATCAAACGTCAATTTTTTGCCTCGGAGTACTTTGGTGTTTGTGAGAGCAATGATACAGTAAACGCGACAACAGATGGGATGTCACATACACGTTATACTTTGTACAGTTGTGATAAATGCCTTGTATTCAACGCGAGTGTCCTATCCTGCATTGACTATAACTCATTCCCCAAGTGGGAGTCAATGACCAATCACGTTTCAATGAATTTTGTTTTACTACCAATCACTATCGTATTTCACCTCGATATTTATCTACTTATGTTTATCGCATTAAAGAAAGCTCCTCCTTTTTAACATTCTGAACAGGTTAGAGCATTACTTTGCAGTGACTGACTCTCCAACAAATACGTTGAATATAGCAAATAAAGAACAGATTCCTTCGAACTACACATTTGATAATTGTGTGTTCAATAATTGTGTTTTAAATAATGATTTTACAGAGTTGATTCCTAAAAAAATTAATAACATATAATCCATCCATCCATAGTAATTCTGCCCGAAGGCAGGTCCTTCACTGCAATCATAGCATTTTCATGCTATGCTTGCAGCTTTACTAGTTAATTGTGTGGATGTGGTAGCTTCCCCTTGCTTTCCACACCGGTGAAGGATGATGATGATAATGGTAAGGATGATAATGATAAGGATGATGGCCATATGATTTCGGGGACCATTTGGGCCTTAAAGTTTTCCTGACATTTGTGTTACAGGTGAGGAAAAACCCCGATAAAAACCTCACCCAGAAAAACAGCCCCGACCGGGGATCGAACCCGGGCCCGCTGCGTGACAAGGCAGCACGCTACCTCGAGACCACAGCGGTGGACTAACACATAATGTTGGTTATAATGTACAGTTTGATGTGTTTCACCTTTTCTCCACTAGGGTGCATTCTTACAATATTGCGATCCTATTTAGCAAAAAAAAAAATAATATGATCTGGTTGCAGTGGATGAACAAATCAAAACTAACCAAACATGTCTCATTTGTTTTCAAACATCGCCATTTAATATATAAATATTTTGAAATAACTATATTTAAATGATGATTCGTGAGTAAACCGCTCAATTTCATTTGTTAAATAGTCCTAACAAATGCCACTCTTGATTTTCAAATCCTGTAGATAAATTGGAAATCACTCGTGGCATTACTTGTGACTATTTAACTCATGCCCCAAATGGGAGTCAATGACCAATCACATTTCAATGATTTCTATTTTACAACCAATCAGTGTCGTGTTTCACCAAATATTTATCAGTGTTATAATTACCATATTAAAGAAAGCTCCTCCTTACAATATTGCGTTCCTTTGGCAATAAATAGTATGATCTGGTTGCAGTGATAAACAAAAGAAGCAGTAGAAGCGTACCTATCGTTTCTCATTTGTTTTCAAACATCGCCGTTTACATTAAATATATAAATATTTTAAAATAACTATAGTTAAATAATGATTTGTTTGAGGCCGAAACAGGTCAACAAATGGCCTAAATTCGTGAATGTACTATGATGATGATGAAATAATGATTTGTGAGTAAAGAGCTTAATTTTATTCGTTAAATAGTCCTAACAAATGCCCCTCTTGATTTCCAAATTCTCTAGATAAATTCACTCCTCACTTCGTGAGTCGTGAATTTATCGATAATTTGGAAATCACTCGTGGCATTACTTGTGATAATTGCTTTGGAATGTATTGTATTGCTTGGACTTGTCGTTTCGGTGCTTTTCTCTTCTTTTACTTAAAGGGAACGTCTATGGCTGGGCTATGGCTAAATGCATTCCTTATATTTATTTGCTGATATTTTTCAATTATTTCCATGATTCTTAGGGTCGCATGTTTGGACGCATTAGACAGTAAAATGCCTTCTCTGCTGAGCAAGTTGTATGCTAATACGATTTTGCTTACTCAGAAATCTGTTCATGCGATAATAATTGGTTAAATTTGTAAGCTACCTGCGGAGGTAGCTTAAATGAGCAACTCAAATTAAAATCCCGAAGGGAACCGACGGAAACCGATGGTAATCGATGTACTTTGCTGCTTTATCCAACATTTATCCAAGATGTCGGACCTTGAAGACTTCGATCATGTTTTCGGTATACACGGAGAAGAGGAATTTGATAGAGTCTACCAAAGAATTCAACTGGAAGAACAGGAGAATCGGCGTAATATTGAGTGTCGCAGACGTGTTTGTATACGGTATTATTTGCAGGATGCAAGCATAAATGCATTCCTCTACAGCAGACGAAAATAACGGAAGTGGTTTTATCGCTGAGAATTCTGGGTAATTCGTTGCCAATATTACGAAAACGTCGACTCTCGTGCATGATCGATAAGTCGGCCGTTAATTCGATCTCAGCAATTGCTCACGGTGAATCAGCTCACTAGTGATTGGAAGTAATTTGAGTAGAGAGTAATGTTCTAACATACGACCCTTAATGTCTATTTAATCTTGCCTCAAATGGTAGTCAATGACCAGTCATGTTTCAATGAATTTTGTGTTACAACCAATGACAGTTGTGTTTTACCTCGATCTTTATCGATTTCTCTTTATCAGGTCCTGTTTTTTTTGCGATAAAGAATGCTCCTCCTTTTTCTAATATTCTGAACAGGTCAGAACATTATTTTTCTCCAACAAAAACATGAAATAAGCCTATAACAAATAATGAACATATTCCTTGATTTCACCGAGTTGTTTACTAAAAAAATAAATTAATAACCTATAATGTTGATTATAATACACAGTTTGATGTGTTTCATTATTTGTTCACTAGGGTGCATTCTTACAATATTGCGTCCCTATTTGGCAATAAATAATATGATCAAGTTGCAGTGAATTACATAACCTCACGTTTCTGATTTGTTTTCAAACATTGCCGTTTACATTAAATATATACATATTTTAAAATATCGGTAACTATACTTAAATGATAACTTTTGAGTAAACAGCTCAATTTTATTCGTTAAATAGTCCTAACAAGTGCCATTGTTGATTTACAAATCCTCTAGATAAATTGGAAATCACTCGCGGCATTACTTATGAAAATGCTACAGTTCTATGTATTATGCAATCATGAGCTTTTATCAGGAGACCTAAGGAACACACGTACAGCGTCATGAACTTGGGTTTAAGGTTTCTATAATTACTCATTTCAGAACCAACTAATGAAGTTAAGTAAACAAGAATTTCAAATAAATAATGAATGCATTAAATAAATAGTAAACGCTGTGAAATATTAAATATACAATAAACAAATATAAGCTTTGGACAGTCGTTTCAGTAAAAAAGAAATTGATCAACAAATTATACAGTTGTAAACAACATACGCCCCAAACTTAAACTCAAATTCCCCTTAGTCACCGCTACATGGTTGAAAAAAAACAACTAGGTGTTGGGATCTAACCTGCTGTCCAAATTGAAGGAAACCAAATTGAAAAT
This sequence comes from Diploptera punctata, assembly GCA_030220185.1. Classification (NCBI taxonomy): domain Eukaryota; kingdom Metazoa; phylum Arthropoda; class Insecta; order Blattodea; family Blaberidae; genus Diploptera; species Diploptera punctata. Next base: position 640,330 of record JASPKZ010007830.1, read on the forward strand.
TGTTAACGATCGTTGAGTTTCGAGAGATGTCAACGAATAACACGTGGTTAGCACATCGTCTCAATAAGACATCTAGTAAGCAACTAAAGTATTACTTGGATGGATGAAGATCGGTTAAATTTTGCACATAGACTTTTTTATTCAGACTTACAGTTCTTTTGCAGGGTTGAAAATCTTCAGACTCGGGACCCACGGCTTATCCCTCCCGGAGAACTTATCCCTTGGGGGTTTTTTCATCCTAAAAAATCTATAGATCTCAGCCGGGTTAGAACTCGCTGCCCTCGAGACCAGAGGCAAGGAACATAAGCACTAGATTATATAAAAAATAATATAAAAGTAAAAAAAAAAGTGTACCTTTTATGCAACGCCTACAACTCACCGGTATTGTATTAATAAGCTGTTAGTTTATGCTGATGATGAAGTGCTATTGGGCGATAGCGAGGAGATACTAAAGGCCAACACACACACTATTGAGTAACACTAAGAAATTGGGACTGGAAGTAAATATCAATAAAACTAAATATATGGTCACACATAGAAATACATTATGTAATGGAAATGGACAGCTAATGACTAGAGACTGGATGTTAGGAAAAATGCCTACAGTTATTTATTATACATATTGTAAAAGTGACTTCATATAAGTTCATACCAACGACCCTAGAGTTGCTTTCCATGAAGTTCATTTTGCCTATAAATTCCTATTTCAGCTTATAATGGCTATATTTGCAATTTGTTCTTGAAATTAACTCAGTATTTGAATGAAATCAATTGAACTGGACAAACTTCATGTCACAAATCATTTTATAGAATTTTTCAAGTGTTCTTTTTATAAATGCCCTTAGAATATTTTAGGATAAGGTTGGCAATAACCCAATAACCTAGCAGGTATGATGGTTTCCGCCCGTTAGGTAAATATTGTATTTTTCCACCTCATGCATTCCCGTGAAGCGAAATAGTCCCATGCTATGTCCCATTGTATTATGCTCCGGATCTAAGGGTTGGTTTCACCAACATTGGTAACTGTATTACGCCAGTTTCTCATGTATAATACATAGCTTAAACTGGCGTAATACAGTTACCTATTATGTTGGTGAAACTGACCCTAAGGCTTGGAGAAAATTTCTTTGCTTCTTTTCAGTACAAACATTGCTGAGTGACAAGAAGTGTAGATGGCTCAAGTTTTCTTTCTGTGTCTCACACCTGGTATTGAAACCTTTAGATGACTGGCAATATTATTTTTGATATTGGTAACACTGAATTCAGTCTGCAGTCCTCATTCAGAGAGAGCTGCTTCAAAGACAAAGTGGTGCGGCAATTGTATGTGTTTTTTTTTATCTTTAGAACAGTTTCTTTAAGATACCTAAAGAGCGGACAACAGTAAAAGGCAAACTGACCAATTTCGTGTAAGAATTTGATGCGCAAATATTCTCAAGTGATGATTCTGCTGTTTGTAAGAGGCAAAACGAATTCCAAAACCATCTCTGATTTCTTCGCATGCTACTGATAGCATATGTTTATATTTTTATCTAAAGACTGTAAAAAGTTATGTTGTTGTCCATTTTTTGTAAGAGCCTATTTTGAATTTTAGTGCCTATATTAATTATGTTTAGTGCCTTTTGTCAGCCTATTTTGAATTTTTCAAGTGTGTAACATCCGGACTCCACTAATGACAAATTAGGCAAATTTTGAAGAAGTGACTGAATTCAAATCCCTAGGAACAATAATCACAATTAGGAATGAGATACTAAAAGAAATTAAAGATAGGCTCAATTCTGGAAATGCGTGCTATTATGCATTGCAGAGACTCTTGACTTCCAACTCCTTTAAAAAAAACTTTAAACTGAAAATATATAAAACTATTATTCTACCAGTTATATTACATGGACTCTTACTTTAAGGGAATAAAGGAGATTACAAGAATCTGAGAATAAAGTTCTTAGGAAAATGTGTGTACCAAAGAGAGGTGAACAGACAGATGAATGGAGAAGACTACATAACAGTGAACTACATGGTCTTTATAGGAAGCTGGATATAATGAGAACAATTAAGTCTTGTAGACTGCGTTGGGCAGGACATGTGGCACGAATAGGGAATGAAAGATATGCATGGAAGTTTCTTGTTGGAAAACCAGATGGAAAATGTCTAGTTGGTAGACCAAGAATGAGGTGGGAGAATACCATTATCCATGATTTGAGGGAAGTAGATTATACAGGGGGTGATTGGAAAACATTAGCTCAGGATAGGGATGTATTGAGAAGCTTATGTCCGCGCTGCCATGAACCTACGGGTTCGATAGTGCTGGTGAATTAGTCAGTTATGCTGTCTCCTCAACTGTTAAAACGATTAAAACATTGTAGGCCTCTCGAGACCAGTCCCATCTTCAGCACAAGGTTGTCCTTGGAGAGGCCTACAATGTTTTAATAATTTTTAATAGCAAGGAGACTGCATGAAAACAAACTCGTGAAGCCTAGAAGGCCCTTGGCTTACCAGCCGCCTGCTGGCATCACAACTACATGTGTTGATCATATAGGTAGATATCATACAGCCAGTGTAGGAGTGGCATGTAGTCAGCTTGTAGGGTCCTCCAGCCGTTATATATGATTTTGTGCAGTATGGAACCGTCTTATTATTACTTAACCTCGTTCTACTACCATTTTGCACCCACGCAGGGTTATATTGTTGATCACTATTTTGATTGGAAAGCATAGATTGTTCAAATTTTGACATCTTTTCCCGGGCCCATAGAGGCAAAGAGGAATTCAACTTTCTTTACTCAATTCTCCCACTATGTAATGTTTACTGACTTATAAAATACAATCGTGGAAGCTTTGGGATAAAGGAACTAACACACGCTTGAGTAAGCTTTTGGAATTTGACTTTGATATCTGACTTATGCTAACTACTGAATGAATAGGCATAGAGTAAGTAAAAAGCACAACTAAAGCTTTTAATGCGAGTCAAAATATAGTCAGATATAATATAAAGATAAATAAATATTCAATTTACAAAGAAAAGAAATCATAGTAGATCATCTACACAAAAAGAAAATATGATATAAATCAACATACATACATACATTATCACTCACTCTAGTCCAGCCTCGGGCTGGGGGAAATACTGTCCTAGCGTCCCCACCCTGGCTTACTGGACTAAACAAACATAACCAGCTCTCCTGAGCTGCTCTGACCAGACTCCAATGGTGACTAAGTAGATGATGATTCGATGTTACAAAACACAGCTATTTATGTGAGTTCACAGGGAGAGGGGGGAATGCGCGATAGCACAGGGTGCGCACTAGGAAGGGAAGGTATAGATAGGAAAGCATTTGTCATTGTTCATGATGATGACACTCGAGATGGAGACGCGATGACGTATAGTTTGCGCAGTAAGACGTAATTCCTGTATCGAAATGTCCATTTCAGTACAATTTTCTCAACCTGGAGTCGCTACTTATTGTAGCTATCCAAAATGCCTCACGATGCTGGGTGGCACCGGTCCCATACTGACCGAAATTCCATGAGAAAATTTCTTCCCCCATGGAAAGTGGAACCTGACCTAGTCCCGTAACTCTGCGCCAAGGCATCTTTGCCTTGACCACTCGCCTACGGCGCGGGACGGAGACAGCATGTAACGTATACAATTTTATATTAAAACGTTGTATATACTCTGACTTAACACGTCAATATGGTTTTATTCGTATAACCACTGGATGACCGCGGTCAATACACGGACTGTTGCAAAGTATCCTTAAATCTATCACTAACCAACGTTATAGGTGTTGGTGTTGTTAGTGCATGCAGACAGGAAGTTCAGTTAATTTACTACAGATGGAGCTGATAATTAACAGATGAGTTACAAATGTTTTCCGTTTCGCAGTTATTACCTACTTCATCTGTTAAGAGATGCACAATCGACATAAACAGAAATTGAATTATCATACGTTTTTGCGCGATTGTGCGTTTTGTTGTTCTTATAGAGTAAAGGCCATCATGATTGAAAGTTTACCTTCCTACATTTCGGGGTTGCCAATCTAAATAACTATCCATCCATAGTAATTATGTCCGAGAGTAGATCCTTCACTGCAATCATAGCATTTTCATGCTATGCTTGCAGCTTTACTAGGTAATTGTAGATGTGGCAGCTTCCCGCTGCTTTCCACAGCGGTGAAGGATGATGATGATAATGATGATGCTATCTGGCTTCATAGACGTATCATGTATCTCACTATTATCCATCCATCCATAGTAATTCTGCCCGAAGGCAGGTCCTTCACTGCAATCATAGCATTTTCATGCTATGCTTGCAAATTTACTAGGGACTTGCAGGTGTGGTAGCTTTCCGTTGGTTTCCACACCGGTGAAGGATGATAATGATAATGATAAGGATGATGATGATGATGATAATGATGATGATGGCCATATGATTTCGGGGATCGTTTGGGTCTTAAAGTTTTCCTGACATTTGTATTAAGGCGAGGAAAATACCCAATAAAAACCTCACCCAGAATAACTGCCCCGACCGGGGATCGAACCCGGGCCCGCTGCGTGACAAGGCAGAACGCTACCTCCAGACCACAGCGGTGGACCGAATTAACTATATTGTAATAAAAATAACTATACTGTACTATTATGATATTACAAACACGCTTGTGGGAAGTAAAACCACTGCCCCCTATATATATATATATATATACTACACACAATGTATATACGAGTACAAAAAAAAAAAAATATCCAAAAGTAGTGTCAATATACATTATACGAAATAAATCACTGCACCTAAGTGAACTGAACTTTATTTGAAACAATATGAAACATTAAACACGTACTTGCCGCCATTTTATAACTAATTCGTGCCATGGCCTCCTGTAATCTCAAGTAATAAACATTGCCCACACTGTTAATGTTAGTTGTTTACGAGTATAATGAATGCAAATATTTCCAACAAAGATATTATTTTACTATTATTTATTATTTTGAAAACACCACCGCGCAAAAAATAATGTACAACCCACGTTTGTGAAGTGTTTCACAGAATCTGCGACATTAAAAACCTCGCTATCGCTCGGTTTTTAAACATTTTCCTCGATTCTGTAAAAATACTTCCCAACCTCGTATCGTAATATACTATTACGGTATTGCATTAGTTTGAATATATATGTGCCTTATTTAACAAAACTTGTGTGCATGGAAATGGATTTCTTGAGGAGAACACCAAGATGTTCAAAACTCGGAAAATAAGAAATAAAGTCATAAGAGAAAAAATGATTATTAAATATCTAATAGTAGTTTATATAATGAAAGATATGCATGGAAGCTTGTTGTAGGAAAACGCCCAGTTGGTAGACCAAGAATGAGATGGGAGAATAACATTAACTATGATTTCAGGAAAGTAGATTATACAGAGGATGATTGGAAAACATTGGCACAGGATAGGGATGTATGTAGAGCTTATGTCTGCGAGGCCATGAACTTATGGGTTCGATAGAGTCACTGAGTTAGTTGTATTACGTATATCAGCAAAATGGAACTATAGTTTAATTTTGGTGAGGAATTTGCATAGTTCATGCAGTTTCTACCTGATGCACATTTATAAATTCAATTTTTTTATCTAATAAGATGTAAACTAATGAATTGATTTATTCCGGAGTTGAAAAAGTTACTTCCTGCTTGTGATTTCGGTCGTCACTTCTTAACCATTTTATCGGTTATAATCTTAAATATTCCACAACTGTGGCATTGCGGTAACATAGTTGCTAGTACGCAGCGGTCCCAGTTCGATCCCCGACCCGGTCAGTGTTCCTGTATGCGGTTTTATTAGGAATTGTCCTTCACTTAGAGAACTTGAAGGTCCAAATAACCCTAGAACATAATTTGACCATCGTAATTATTATCCCATCATATTCGTCTTGTTTAAGTTTGAATGCGAGAGGGAATGGTGTACCGGTATCTTCTCTTAATGTTCGTGATGTCTCGGGGGTGGCCCCACTTTGAGCCGATCCCTCATTCTCAACCTGGAGCTGCTACGCATTGTAGCTACCCAAAATCCTCACAATGCTGGATGGGCACCGGTTCCATACTGGGCACAATTCTATGAGAAAATTTCGTTTCCCATGGGGACTGGAACCATCGCAATTTCCGCAGCTCTGGCGCCAAGGCATCATGCCTTAAACCACTCAGCTACAACACGGGGCGATAAATCAAAACACTAACATCAAATTCTAAATACAATTTGAAAGATAATAATAATAATAGTAATAATAATAATAATAATAATAATAATAATAGTAATAATAATAATAATAATAACTGTTATGAAATTTAATGTTGCGAATCAGTATATAAAAAAACCAGTATATTAAGCAAAATTTACTGCCATTCATCATCCAAATGATACCTTAGTTGCCTACTAGATGTCTCATTAGGTCGGTATGCCGACCACATGCCACCCATGACATCAATAGGGAAACAAGCGTAACTAAATTAGCTTAGTCAAGAAACTCCTAACAAAGGAGAGGCTATGGCTAGACTGAAAGGGCCATAAAGTCAATAAGTAAGCAAAAATCATTTGTGATTATTATAGAAATTGTAGGCTTATTCTTCTTCTTCTTTTTCTCTACGGTCCTCTAAGAACCTTGGCCTCCTTCATTACATCTACCCATCTTTCCCTATTCCTAGCTTTCTGTCTCCATCTTTTAACCTTCAGTTGTCTCACTCAACCTTATCTAACCATCTTAGTTTCTGTCTTCCAACCTTTCTTCTTCCTTCCGGTTTACCTTCTAAATCTTTCTTGCAACTCTTCCTTGCTCAATCTGCAATACATCTCCTACCCATTCAAGTCTCTTTCTTCTAATATATCTTACCAGTTCAAAATCCCTATATAATTGTTTCAATTCCTAGTTCGTTCTAATTCTCCATACATTTTGTTCCTGTACTGCTCCTTAATACTTTTCTTTCCCATGTATTTGACATGTACTTATCCTTTTTTTCTGACAATGTTCATGTTTGACTTCTGCTGAAGTTTATGAGTAAGCAGTACCGGTACTGCTCTATGGCTCAGAAGCCTGGATACATAAAAAACAATATCTAAGTAGAATAACGGCGGCAGAAATGAAATTTTTGAGATCTGTTAAAGGGTGCACTAAGGAAGACAGAATCAAGAACACAGAAATAAGACAGGAACTTGAAATATTTGCAATAACTGATAAAATAGATACATATAGACAAAAATGGAAGCAACACATAGACAGAATGAATGAAGATAGATATCCAAAACAAATAACAAAATACAAACCTAAAGGCACCCGAGATGTGGGCAGACCTAGAAAGAGATGGGCTGAAGTCGGAACGGGTCAACAGACCTAATCCATGAATGCAGATGATGATGATGACAATGTTTATGTTTGACTTCAAAAGATAATTATTGGTTTCAATATTGTTTTAAATGTTTCAATTTTTGCTATCGTACTTATTGTTCCTGACTTCAAAACTTGTTTTAATGCAGCAATTGTCCATTGTAATCCTTGCTGGAACCTCTTCACCTTGTTCACTTTTTGAGGTAATTCGAGAACGGAGGTATTTACTATCCTACTATCAACTTACTGACCATCTCGGACTGTATATGGGATTAGATTTCCTTCTACTCTTGATATTCCCATATATTTTGTTTCATCCTCGATTATAACTAATCCTGCTTTAGTTGTTTTATTGTCTGTTGTACACTTCAGGTCGCAAAATTTTTCAATTTAATATCTTATTCCACTGATGCACTAAACACTTTTAAACACGTTTAAAACATTTTGCAACACTTTTAAACACATTTTAAACATCTAGCAATGTTGTAACGATCTTTTTTTTATATTTATATATTCACGTAAAACATGGTCGTGCTACATTGCTTACTGCTATTTTCCCTCCTCTTCCTATGTTCCAGCGTTGCCACCATCAACAACCCAAAATACCCAGATGTTGCCAACCATTTCCACGTTCCCTGGATTTCACCTACGTTAGAGTAATTGATTTATGTTACAGTAATTGATTTAGGTTTGGTTAGCTTTTAGGTTCCTTGCTTTTTAAATGTGATTTGATACGTAAAATAAATTACCTCTTCATATCTGTTATTCTATGAAAAATTCAAAATATCGGACGGTTACCACGTAAAATCATATTTCCACTAGTTCATTTCGTGTTAATTATACATTTTTAGACAAGTTCTGGGAATTTTGTGTCAATGTTGGTCATACTGATTTCACATACATATACCGCCAACTGCTGGAGGTTGCATTTATCTACCTGGGATAATTGGAGCACTAGCGCATGCGCACTGCGATTCTATAGAACTTAGAAAAATTTTCGTGCGACCCGAAGTGTAGCATATCCGTTTTATTTAATGCTTCTTCCACTACTCTTGTCCAAATAATAAATTATAGTCATATGTTTAAAAATAAATAACATCCAAGGTGGGTTCGCCTTTCACAAGTTACTTTCCGCTAAACGTCCATATGTCTCGCTACTCCAAGTTGTAGTTCAATTTTCCCCTTGGTCTGCTATTGCGTCAAGTGATATTCAATTTACAGCCAGTTTCGCTTCCATATTGGATCAAACCTTATTTCTTACGCATCACTTATCTGTTGATAGGAAATTATTCTACAAGATGACCATTTAATAAACGTAATATAATAATAATGTCAGGCTCCATAGTCGACTGGTTAAGGCAAGACGCCTTGGCGCGAAGTTACGAGACTTGCGCTTGTTCGAGTCTCCATGGGGGAAGAAATTTTCTCATGAATTTCGGTCAGTATGGGATCAGTACTCACCTAGCATCGTGATAAGTAGCGACTCCAGGTTGAGAAGACCAGCTATAACGGCTGGGGGACCCGACATGCTGACCACATGTCACCCCTACACTGGCTGATGATCGTCTACCTCTGTGATTGACACTTGTTGACGTGAGGCCAGCAGCCGGCTGGTAGGCCCTACTTATTGTGAATCAACGTGTAAAAAACAGAGTAAAAATCAAAGACCGCCATTCTAAAAACTATTTATGGATTTCTGTTATTTCCGTAACAACTGTTAAATTACAGTAATATAATGTACGGTTAAAAACATAAAATAGTTACCTTGTAGGTCCGTCTCCTACAAATTAACATGTACAGACTGCAATAAATTCTACATTGGGAAAACCAACAGAAGCTTCAACATTAGATTCAAGGAACATTTCAGAGATTTCATTTACAATGGAGGAAAATCAAGTTACGCAAAACATGTAATTCAAGCTGGACACCATATGCATAACATCGATAACACTCTCACAATAGTACATAGAGAAAACATTCCAACGAGAATAAAATATACTGGAGGAAATCGCAATCCTAAGAGAAATCAACAACAACCTGATTCTCAATGAATACACACCTAATCCACACAATCCTCTGTACAAAATTCTCACAACCAAGTCAGTGCTTTAACAAGGGTCAACAAGAACGGACCTAATGCATTCTGCTGATGATGGGACTAGTCCCGAAAGGCCTACAGAGTTTTAAAAGAACTTAAGTTGAGGAGACGGACCTACAAGGTAACTATATTATAGTTTTTAACCGTACATTTACTGTGAACTAATACCTCAACGGAAAAATCACCATGAATTTTACTAGTATCGACTGTTAAATAAACTGAAAAAATCCAGCTGCCAATATTGTAAAAATAAAACTTGGAGAATTTATGTTATAATTATTTCTATGGATTTTCAGATTATGTAGTTTCCATAAAGAACAAAAAATATCGGACCGCGGTTGATACTTCGTTCGTGTAAAAATTTGATTGGATGGAATTTATCAGCCAATTAAAGTTTTTTTTCTAACATTAAAGTTGTAGGAGGGAATGATTTGGGCGATGGATGGTAAGGTGGGTGTAAGAAGACTTAATTTGTTTATAGGAGATGGCAGATGGTAGGCACAGTGTTCCCAACCTCTCCCAACAGTCTGTTCCTAGAGCAGGACCAAGCTAACAATTAAACAAAAATTACGTGAAAGCACCCCAAGTGTTCCGCGTCATTCACATGACATTGGGAGGGTGAAGTTTGGTGTTGGGGCGGAACATAGACGCTACCATCTCGTGCTTTATCTTATTCCACGACTATTTTTTTTCCTTCAATGTTAGTTTTTGGATTATTAAGATCTTTCCAATTATCTAGAATATTTTATCTTATTGAGATTCGCATATACGTGTTTTGTATTATTATTATTACTATTATCATTATTATTAATAATATTATTATGTCGGCCGCGGTGGACAAGTGGTTATGCTCCTTGCCTCTGGTCCGAAGGGTCGCGGGTTCAAACCCGGCCGGGGTCGATGGATTTTTAGGACGGAAAAATCCAAGGAGCAAGTCCTCCGGGAGGGACTTTAAGCCGTGGGTCCCGAATCTCAAGATTTTCAGGCTCGTAAAAAATCCTTAAGCCTGAATGAAAAGGCCTCTAAGCAAAATTTACCGAATTTTCCCGTCCTAGTACTACCTTGGTTTCCTAGATGTCAGTATGAGGCGGAACGCTGACCACGTACCACTCAAAATGACATCTATATGAAAACAAGTGTAACTAAATTAGTATGGTTCAAATTCTCCCCTGTAGGGGGAGAGCGCCTAAATCTCTGTAAAGGGAACACTTAGGCTTACAATACAATACAATTATTATTATTATTATTATTATTATTATTATTATTATTATTATCATTATTATTATTATTATCATTATTATTATTATTATCATAATCATTATTATTATTATTATTATTATTATTATTATTATTATTATTATTATTATTATCATTATTATCTTTATTATCATTATTATTATTATTATTATTATTTTATCATCTATTATTATTATTATTATTATCATTATTATTATCATCATCATCATCATTATTATTATTATCATTATTATTATTATCATCATTATTATTATTATCATTATTATTATTATAATTATCATTATTATTATTATAATTATCATTATTATCATCATTATTATTATCATTATTATTATTATTATCATTATTATCATTATTATTATTACTATCATCATCATTATTACTATTATTATCATTATTATTATTATCATTATCATTATTATTATAATCATTATTATTATTATCATTATTATTATCATTATTATCATTATTATTATTATTATTATTATTATTATCATTATTATTATTATTATTATTATTATTATCATTATTATCATTATTATTATTAGTATCATTATTATCAGTATTATCATTATCATTATTATTATTATCATTATTATCATTATCATTATTATTATTATCATTATTATTATTATTATTATATTATTAATGTTGCAATCATCAGTTGCAAACTGATAGTCTATAAGTCCGTAGCCATTTAATTCATGTTAATTACTAAGATTGGTTGGAGAAAACCCTGAATGATGAGGAAAATTCTCAAAATGAATCAATGAATGAATTATTAATGTTATTCTTCTTCTTCTTCATGGAATTATTCCTTCCGGCTTGTTTTCATCAAGTGGGATTCATGAATCTTCCTATCTTTGTAAATGGGCGTCCAACACTTCTATGTCCTATTGGTTTGTACTTTAATAACAGCTGAGGGATTCTATCTGTAGGCATTCTTTTAACATTCTTAGCACTTGTTTCTCATGTTGTCAATTCCATTTGCTAAATTAAAAATATTTAAGTCTTATCAAATAAAGTATCTTCATTTATTTTTCGATCCAAAATTGTCACACCTGCCTACTGAACGTAAGAACTTCATTTCTGCATTTTGTTTTTTTCTTCTGTCTGAACAGTTACGAGTCCAACTCTCACTTGCATATGTTAAGACAGGCACTGCCATAATTTTGTAAAATTTTAGTTGTGTGCTCCTCAAAGTTTTGTTTTTCAGTGTCCGTCTTATAGCGCCACACATTCTATAAAACTTATTTAATTTAATATTAATATCTTCCTTCTGGCAGTTTGATACGTTGCATCCTAAATAATTGAAATTGTTCACCTGTTTTACGGTACTATTGTTAATACTGATTTTACATCTCACATGGTATTTCCCCTTGAATGCCATTACTTTCGCTTTACTTTCAGAGATTGTCATATTAAATTTATTTGATTTTTTATTTAATCTATACGCTGTTATTTGTAAATTTGTTTATGAACTGCTAAAGATTGTCTGATCGTTATTATTATTATTATTATTATTATTATTATTATTATTATTATTATTATTATTATTATTATTATTATTATTATTATTATTATTAAAGATCAGGAAGAAAGATGTATTCGAATTAAATATTTAAAACAAAAGTGAATTATGTGGGAATCCGTTATTAAAAACGAATGGACATTTAAAAAATTGGGGAACATTTTATGAGGTGTCAGAATTCAAGTACCTAGAAAAGATAATAATAACAAATATGTGAAAATAAATTAAACATAGACTCGACTCTGGAAACGCATACCGTATTCAGCTTATATGCATTACATATTCATATTGGGGGTTGTATGCCACCCAGGCATCAACATGAATTGAAATTAAAAAAAAAAAAACTGAGCGGTTAAGGTAGGAAGCCTTGGCGCAGAGCTACCGGACTTGCGCTGGTTCGAGTCTTCATGGGGGAAGAAATTTTCTCATGGTATTTAGGCCAGTATGGGACCGGTGCCCACCCAGCATCGTGAGGCAATTGGGTAGCTACAATAAGTAGCGGCTCCAGGTTGAGGAACCAGCTATAACGGCTGGGGGACTCGACATGCTAACCACATGTCACCCCTACACTGGCTGTTGATCATCTACCTCTGTGATTGACACATGTGGATGTGAAGGGCCAGCAGCCGGCTGGTAAAAGGGCAGCCGCTGAAAAGTGGAAAGACCCTCAATCGGATCGGAAAAACAAACAATTTCTTGATGGAGTTTTAGTAAATAAATATCTGAAAGAAATATATGGATCTATGTCGATTTCCCCCGCCCCCCCCAAAAAAAGTGGAAAATATGCCATACAATAAAGTGTAAAGTAACCTAAAATCAGCATTTTTTGCAATATAAAATTAGTATTAACCATTGCTCAGACAGTGTAGCTAATAGACAAGTGAACTCTAAACAAATCTGATTTACTAACTCGCGAATTTTCCCACCCATATTTACCGACTAATGCAGGTATACTCGTGTGATAGAAACCCTTTTATATGTGAGGAAACATGTTGACAATTGGCTCTAGCGGGAACATGTTATCAAATTCGCTAACACGACGCTAAAAGTACTTCGCACACTGTGGCATAAAATAGCCTTCATGTTGTATGATAATTTTTGGACCAAACTGATTCGAAGAAATTAAAAACTCTAAGCGCGACAGGTCAGGAAGAACCTTGGCCTACAAGCAGGCTGCTGGCCTCACATCCACATGTATTAATCACAGAGGTAGACGAACATCGAACCAGTGATGGGGTGACATGTAGTCAACATGTCGGGTCCTCCAGCCGTTATAGCTGCTCTTCTCAAACTGGAGTCGCTACTTATTATAGCTGCCCAAATGCATCACGATGCTGGGTGTGCACCGGTCCCATACTGAACGAAATTCCATTAGAAAATTTCTTCCCCCGCGTAGACTCGAACCAGCACAAGTCCCGTAGCTCTGCGCCAGGACTTCTTGCCTTAACCACTCGGCTACGGCGCGCGACTGTGTTGCACTAATTCGCCTATTTTCACACCGTGACTTGCCCACTGATGTAGGTGGACTCCTGGGATAAAATCCTCTTATATTTGAGCTAACATGTTGACAGTAGGCTCTAGCGGGAACATGCGTAACACATAGGCCAACACGATGATAAAAGTACCTGGTTCTCTGTGGCACAGTGGCATAGAATAGCCTTCATAATTTATGAACATTTTTGGACCAAAGAGATTGTAACAATGGAGTGACTACTTACCATTGAGCACTATTATCTTCATGGAAAACCAGCTGCAGTAAGAACAGATGAGTCTCGTATACTGCGTTGGGTAGTAAGTTATATATAGCATGAATGGGGGATGGAAAGTTCTCGTAGGAAAACCAGGATAACATGTCCTGTGAGTATGAAAAGAATGAGGTGAGGGAGTAACATTTATACATAGAATGATTGTAAATCGTTAGCTCAGGCTGGGAATACGGGGAGATTGTGTCCGTGCGAGCAAGAATTTCCAGGTTTGATAGAGACAACATTTAGTTTATTTTGGAAGTTCCTGTCTTTTTCCCTAATTGTTATTGTTTAATCCCTATTAGGTTCGTCTTCCGGGCATATAGGCCGTGGTCCAGTCGTTCTTCTACTCGACGTTTCGTCTACTGCTGCGGTAGACATCTTCAGGAGATACTGCGTGCTCTCTGTGAACTCCTCAACAGTCGGCTGCAGACTGGCTGGTCGTTGGAAACTCCCTCCCTATTTATAGGCACGCCCCTGGTGGAGAGGCGGTTTTCTGCGCGGTCCGTGTTGCGTGCTGTTTTGTCCAGGCTGTCGCTAGCAGAAGTCATAGGCTTCGTTGTCGTATTGTGCAGTGCCGGGATCCAGATTTTGTTTATCTTCATGGTTTCTTCTTTTTTGTTAAAGGAATTTTTGTGTTTATATATTTCTATGGCTTCTCTGTACAGTCTGGTGTAATAATGTGATGTTTGGGACAATACCTGTGTTTCTTCGAATCTTATTATATGTTCTTGGTTGTTCATCCAGTGTTCCGCTACGGCTGATTTTTCTTTTTGTTTTAGTCTGCAATGCCTCTTGTGTTCTTGCAATCTTGTGGTAACCATTCTTTTTGTTGTGCCGATATAAACCTGTCCACAACTGCAAGGGATGCGATATATACCGGCAGTACTTAACGGATGTTATTGTTTACATTTTTATTAGGAATTTTCCAGAGTACAGTGTTTCTCCTTCAACCCAAAGTGATTTGTCGCCAGAGGTTCCTGTCTAAAGCATCTTCTTCCTTTAAATATCTAGCTTCCATACTTCTCACTTCATCTATCCTACGTTCTCTATGTCTGCCTGTTCCACTTGTCCCATTAGCTCTCCAACCAATGATCTTCATTCGTATTCTATCTTCTTCCATGCTTATGAGGCGTCCTTATCATTTCTAACGTTTTTTCTTCTATTTTTTTTTTCTAAAATGTTTTTTTTCAACTTGTATAATTTCCCTTATTGTACTGTTTCTGAACTTTATCCCTTCTTGAAATTCTTGTCGATCGCCTCCAAAAATCAATTTCTACTGCTAACAGCTTGTTGGCTTGTTTTCCACTTACTGTCCAGGTTTCGGAACCATATAATAAAATATCGTTTTCTTCGTTCTGTATATTATATTTCTATTCCGAAGCACTGAGTTCAACATACCAATGATTCTTCTACTATCAGTTATTCTTTTTTTTTTTTTTCAATTTCTGAACTTGAATTCTCATTTTTATCCAAAATAGATTCTAAATATTTTTTTTACATGACGTATTCTTCCTGAATATTAATTTTAGCTCATCTGTTGTATCCTATAAAAATATTCTGTTTTATTATAATTTATTTGTAATCCCCATTTTTTATATTCTATCTCTAATTTCCTTAACATGAAAAGATGCATCGTCTGGAACCTGAGAAATCACCACCTGATCATCTGGGAAATGGTGGAAGTAATAATTATTTTCTATTTGAATTCCCATATATTTGCAGTGTCTTGACCAATTCTTCATACAATTTTCAATATAATATATTTTGAACAACGTTGGTGATAAGCAACATCCTTGTAGTAGACCTCTTGATGTTTGGAATTTTTCTGAAAGTCTGTTTCCCATCTTAATTTGGCATTTGTTCTCTGAGGGTCGGTTTCACCAACAGAGGTAACAGTATTACGCCAGTTTAAGCTATGCATTATACATGGGGAAAACTGGCGTAATACAGTAACCTTTGTTGGTGAAACTGACCCTGAGTATCCATCCATAGTAATTCTGCCCGAAGGCAGGTCCTTCGCTGCAATCATAGCATTTTCATGCTATGCTTGCAGCTTTACTAGGGAATTGTGTAGGTGTGGTAGCTTCCCGTTGCTTTCCACACCGGTGAAGGATGATGATGATAATGATAATGGTAAGGATGATGGCCATATGATTTCGGGGACCGTTTGGGCCTTAAAGTTTTCCTGACATTTGTCTTACAGGTGAGGAAAAACCCCGATAAAAACCTCACCCAGAAAAACTGCCCCGACCGGGGATCCAACCCGGGCCCGCTGCTTGACAAGGCAGCACGCTACCTCGAGACCACAGCGGTGGACTCTCTGAGTATAATGATCTTATAATAGTAACTGTTTTGTTATTTATGTTCGCCTCTTCTAGGGCTTTCGAGAGCAAGATTCTGGGTACACTATCATACGCCTTTAACAATCAATAAAGATCAAATCTAGTGGTTGCGATTTCTCTAACACCTGTGTCAGCAGTGCATTGTTGTTTACATGCTTAGTTAATAATTTCTCATATACTCTAGTTGACATATAATAAAAGACATCACAATGCTATAATCATTACTTACTGTACCAAATCTATCTCATTGGCTCTATCAAACCCTCAGGTTCATGGCCACGCGGAAATAATTCCTCCATACACCCCTACATAGATAGATAGATCATCGGTTGATTAATGTCTTTGACATCGTCCGATTCCTAATAAACCAGTTTTGTCGGTCCATCCAATCTTCTGGTTGTAGATGTTTCTCCTTCATATATAAACATATTCCCTGACTCCAGGAGGTTTTAGGTCTTCCTCTGCTTCGTCTTCCCTCAGGTTTCCATTGCAAAACAGATTTTGGTACTCGATACTCTTCCATTCGCTGGACATGTCCGTACCATCTTAATTAAAAGTAAGGAGGCCCTTGGGGGAGTGGGAGGTTAAGGCTCCCACTTTTTCTTGTCAATCGGCACTTGATGTCAGCCGGGTTGTCAGCCCTGCGTGACGGCCGCCTTTACTCCCAGAACAAGCGTCTGGTATTCATTTCCGTTAGAGGCTGAGTCGACCCCAGGGCCATAGTGCCGCCAGAAGGTTTGGGTCAGTTTAAAAATCCTGACCCCACCGGGACTTGAACCCTCGACCTTCCGGCTTGTAGCGCAGTGCCTTAACCAACGCTACGGCGTGCCCCCACATTGCTTAGTTTTAATATAATCTAAAATTGTGTCTTCATTCTTCATTTTCTCCCTTATAACTGAGTTCCTAATTTTTTCTCTTCTTGAAATTCCTGTGACCCTTCGTATAAAATCCATTTCCGTTTTCCAAAAGGTACTTATTTGTTTTTGTTGTTAATGGCCAAAGTTCTGCTCCATAAGTAATGATGCTTTTAACAATTGTATGATATATATTCATTTTATTTGTCTTACTTATATTTTTATCCCACAATATTCCATTGAGGCAAGCAATTGCAAATTTTCCTCTACTATTTCTATTTCTTATTTCCTCTTCATAACTCCCATTTTTATTTATTTTAATTCCTAAATATGTGATCTCACTACAAGATTTTATTGATTCTCCAGTCTCCAAAATTAAATTTGTTCTGGTTCACCAATTGATAATTTTTTTTTCATGTTCAAATTTAATCCCCATTTTTCATATTCTTTGATTAATTTTCTAGTCATGTATTCTAAATCTTCATAATCTTGTGCAATTATCAATTGATCATCTGCAAAATGTAAGTTGTATAAAGTTTTGTTGTTTGAAATAGGAATTCCCAAGCTTGAACATTTTCTCCTCCAATTCTTTAATATTTCATGTACATATATATTAAACAGAGTCGGTGATAGACAACAACCTTGACGAAGACCTTTATTTCGAAAAACCATGAGACAATTTACTGCCAATTTTAATTTTAGACATGCAATTGTCATATAAATTTCCCTATACTGAGCTAGTATATTCCAATATTTTTCTGTATGATCTACTTCCTTCAAATCAAGGTTAATATTATTCTCCCACTTCATTCTTGGCCTGCCAATTGGATGCTTTGCCTCTGGGAAAGTTATCTTCAATATTTTTTATATCTGCATTAAAATAATTACGGTATTACAATACTCTTTTTTTTTTTAAACGTGATTTATTAGGACTTATCTATCTCTACATAGTATCTTTAACTTGTCGTGCTTAAATGATCCCGAGAGCTATGCCGACGGTAGCATTGCTCCCGAAAGGATTACCCATGCGGGATAGGTCGAAGACGATAAGCCAGACTAAAAAACTACCTTGGCCGAAAGTGTGACGATCTTTCACCGTAAAAAATGCACAACCGTCAAGAAACGCGGACATTAGTTCCCCTGGGATAAAATTTTCCGGAGGTAAAAATCTTTCGGTACTCCGGACGGGCACCACTTTAGAGAATTCATGCCAAAAACATTAGCTCAGAATAGGGATGTATGGATATCATATTTCCTCGCGGCCATGAACCTAAGGGCTCGATAGTGCCAGTGAGTTAATTAGGACATAACTATAGTGATAATTTTTTTGTTAATCATTTAATTTTTGTTTGACTGTACTAGTAGGATATATTCCAGTGACAATTCTTTTTATTTGGAGTGTATAGCAGTGTATATTTGTTGGTTTAGGAACGTGTGAAAGTTACCCGGCCCTGAGTTCTTGAATGGAGCAAGGTTATGTTGAAGTCGGATGGGAAGGAACTGTCCTTGGTACATGAATGAGGTCAGCCTTCGTATGGGGAGAGTTGTGACCTTGGGGGGTTGTTTTTTTAAGGGATGTTTGGTACTCACGAGAAATTCGTGTCTGAGGTCTGGGACAACACTGTGTTCTAACACTCTCTCTATTTCTTGCTTATTTTAGTGTTTCGTTGGTAAGGAAACAATACAGCTTGAATAGTAACAAAATGGTCGCGTGGACACAATTTCTCCATGCATACCTTTTCCAATCATCCCCTGTATAATTTCTGTCAAATCATAACTAACTCACTGGCACTATCGAACCCATAAATGTATGACAGCGTGGACATGAGCTCTCCATACATCTCTATCCTGAGCTAAAGTTTTCCAATCATTCCTTGTATAATATACTTCCTCAAATCATAGTTCATGTTATTCTACCACCTCATTCTTGGTCTGCCAACTGGGTGTTTTCCCTCTGGTTTTCCAACAAGAACCTTCCATGCACGTCTTCATTCCGTAATCGTGTCACATGTCCTGCCCATCGCAGTCTACGATACTTAACTGTTCTTATTATATCTGGCTTCCTATAAAGATAATGTAGTTCACTGTTGTGTAGTCTTCTCCATTCACCTGTCTGTTAATCTTTCTTTGGTCCAAAAATGTTCCTAAGAACTTTATTCTTGTTTTAAAAAGAGTCTTCATGGTATAGAAGGGCCTTGTAGTACCAGCCGGGTGCTGGCCTCACAACCACATATATTAAACCAACCAGCATATGGATGACATGGTCAGCATGTCGAGTCCCTCAGGCGTTATAACTGGTTTTATCAAACTGAAGCCGCTACTTACTGCAGCTGCCCAAATTCGTTATGATGATGGTTTGGTACCGGTCCTATATTGGCGTAAATTCCATATGAAAAATCTTTCCCCGTGTGACTCGAACCAGCGCAAGTCCCGTACCCATGCACTAAGGCCATCGTGCCTTAAAGTGCTCGGCTACGGCGCGGG